>BRDA01001076.1:0-25241 GCA_036984385.1 Crenuchus spilurus | reverse complement strand
ATGAAGATTGGCCACCAGACTGGTCCAATTTAGCCATGAAACCTCCCACACTAACATGACAGTGTTTCAGTTTCATTGTCTAACCCCTGTATATGGTATTGTCACGTTTTGTATGTAGTGTACTAAGTCGTTGTCTGTTTTTGCCCCACTAGCTGCCTGTGGCGGCTTCATCACCAAGCTGAATGGTTCCATCACCAGCCCCGGCTGGCCCCGGGAGTATCCACCCAACAAGAACTGCATCTGGCAGCTGGTGGCCCCGACGCAGTATCGCATCACTCTACTCTTTGACGTCTTTGAGACTGAGGGCAACGATGTGAGCACTAGGTTTTTGCCTCGACATGGGGTGGGTTTGTCCGGTTCATTTCCATTCAAGTTGGGTGTCCATGGTACGGGGTGTTAAAGGGCAGCTTTTCACAGAGCTTCTAAAATGTCGTCAATGCTGTGGATGAATGTTTGAAAATGTGGAGTTGGGTACGTTTGCACTGTAAAAACTATGTATTTATCTGAACCTTCACCTTGTTAGGACCTTACATAATAACTGGAAAATTGGCAGGTAATGTTCATAGGCTAAAACAGTCCAATTTTCCACTTTATCCCAAATGTAGTCAATGGGACAAAAGTACAGACAGTATTAGAGTTACTGTTTTTAACTACATAGCATACTTATTCTGTTATACACTGTATATCCAAATGTTTGTGGACACCCCTTCAAATGCATGCTATTTTAAGCTGCAACCATTGCAGACACAGATGTACAAATGCACCCACACAGCTTGTCTAGTCCCTGTAGAGAAGTACTGACAAGAGACAGTTATGAGTTGAGAATGAGTGAAGCCTCATTCATTCTTAGTGTTCCATAAGCTTCAGAGCTAACATTGAATCAAACATCGACTACATTTGTTGTGAAGAGAAAACTTGACTTTGATGAACTGTTCCTTTAACTCGCCCTTTAAGTAAAAGGTAACTGACATTCTGATAAAGCACATTCAGCTTCAGCATCATTAGGAGAGCGCAGCGTTCAAATGAAGCCTGCCGTCTGACTGTTCCTCTGCCCTCCCCTGTTCAGGTGTGCAAGTATGACTTTGTGGAGGTCAGGAGTGGACTCTCTGCTGACTCCAGGCTACACGGGAAGTTCTGTGGAGCTGAGAAACCCGAGGCCATCACCTCTCAGTACAACAACATGCGCATCGAGTTCAAATCAGACAACACAGTCTCCAAGAAGGGCTTCAAGGCCCAGTTCTTCTCAGGTACAGTGGTTAACGTCCTAATTACAGTGAATTGTTGCCATCCCTGCTGCTGGAGGCCCTGTATGTGCTTTACCACAAAGCACTAATATTAGAATAAATACGGACCCGAGTGGATCAGCGGACTAAGACGCTGCCACTATGATCCGAGGATCGCAAGTTCAAATCCTGATCATGCTGCTTACCATCGACAGCCGCCACCTTGAGAGAGCAGAACTGACCGTGCTTTTTCTTTGGGTGGGCAAGATGGCACACTCTCCCTAACACTATAAACAGTGTTGATTGACTTGTGCGTCTGTTGAGCGATCCATCAGAACTGGGGATTTGCGCTTTCCTCTGAGCGCGCTAGCTGCTAGGTGATGTTTCGCTAGCAGTTCGGCAAAAGAGGGGCTTGACATCACTGGAGTCGGAGGAGGCCTGTGCTTGTCTGCCCACTCCCAGAGAGTCAGGGACACTGCAAGTGATAGTGATAGGGAGCGTTGATAAAAAGGGCGGGTTAATTGGCCACTAAAATACAGCAAACCGCTTTGTTTTTGGGGAGAAAATCAGGGACGAAATGATAAATAAATAAATACTTTTAAACTTTAATACACATTCATACACACACCAGGGTAATTTTAGAGTAGCCAATTCATCTGATCCCCATGTTTTTTGGACTGTGGGAGGAAACCGGAGTCCCCGGAGGAAACCCACACAGACACGGGGAGAACATGGAAACTCCGCTCAGATGGGGACTCGAACCCAAGACCTCAATACAAATAACATTAATAAAATGTGTAATTATTGGTTTAACCCTTTCCAAACCACTCCTGATGACAGCGCTGTGTTATTGTGATTCACCTGATTTGGTTAATCAATAGTGTGTTAAGTGTGCTAGTTATGGGCTTTAATAAACCCTTTTGATTTCTGACGAGATACAAGATTTTTAACCAAACTTTGTTTTTTAAAGTAAATGACACCATATCAGCGACTTTATTCAGTCCTTCTTCCTTTTTGCTGTATTTGTATTCTGATATATTGTGTTTTATTGCTGAAACATTGCTTTACATAATTAAGTAATGTGCATAGATGCACAGAGCAGAGTTTTATTCATACCGAGTACTGTATAAAGGGCTGAGTGAGAGAGAGAGAACATTTCTTTACCAAGCAGCTACTCCAAATGACCGTTTTCATCTCATAATACAAAACAATGCAAGCTCATATTCATTTTAACCAACACAACACTGATGTTTTAACTTAAGGAAGAGTTCAATCAGCCTGATGTGCTTTTGCTCTCCAGTCATTCACATTAATGCCATTTTTCAGTCCTGGAGCTAAAATGTCAGCAGCTTGGCTTTGTGTGATAGCATGTAGAGTACCATCTTCCTCTTAATCACAGTCCAGCTGAGGTCTGGAGACCGGGCCGGACGTATGTAGTGGTCTCATTTTTGTCAAGAGCTGTGTATATGCCTGTACAGGTGGATGTTTTTGGGCGCTGAGGTTCCTGTCTTGTCTCCTCACAGATAAGGACGAGTGCTCGAAGGAGAACGGAGGATGCCAGCACGAGTGCATGAACACTTTTGGCAGTTACAGCTGCCAGTGCAGGAGCGGCTTCGTACTGCATGAGAATAAACATGACTGCAAAGAAGGTACACACACACTCAGACACTCTGCCGAAAACTGGAAATGAAACTATTAAAGGAGATTCTAGCCCACAGTTCAGTGTGTAATCTTTTAGGAATTCAGCCGTCTTTCTCTTCGCCTGCTTTAGGCAAACCTGTAGCGTGTGTTTGTTCGGTAAAGAAGCACTGTGTACACTGTTGCTCTCGAGGAAGATAAGAGCGCTGCGCTGAGGGTTATTTAAAACCCTCCCCATCGATTTCAGCTCGCTGACACTAATTGCCAGGAGGATATTTATAGAGAAGCCTTCCCTATTGTGGAGAGGCAGAAAAGAGAGGGAGAGAAAGAGAGAACACTGACTGTGCGAGTAGGCAAAGGCTTGGCCCAGGATGCCAAAAACAACACTCGCTTTTCAGCAGAGCAGAGAACAAAAAACAAACAAGGAAATAAATGGAATGAAAGAAAGAACAGAATCTCTGACGTTTTTGATTGTGTGTCCTTCAGCTGGCTGTGATCACACGGTGAACAGTGTGAGCGGAACCATCACCAGCCCCAACTGGCCTGATAAGTATCCCAGTAAGAAGGCCTGCACCTGGGCCCTCTCCACCACACCAGGACATCGCATCAAAATCGTACGTTCAGTAACACTGTAGTGCCATTAGGGCTGCATGTACTGTGATTATAATGCTATAAAAATGCCTATAAAAATCAGCCACAACACTAAAACCACTCATAGATGAAGTGAATAGCTCTGATTATCTCAGAGCAGTGGTGCATGTGATGGTCTGAGACTCCTGTTTGCTTCTTTACCCAAATGACTGCGGTTTAACTTTAATACTAATGATCTGCTGATGAAATTTCAAGTAAATATACCCCAGTCTGTGTGAAAAAGACTGAAGTCACAACATGAGCATCAGGTGGTGATGTGGTCTGCATCGGGATGTGTCTTTTTCTGTTGTTTTCTGAATCAAGTTTGTTATGCAGCACATTCACTCCATGAACACTTCCTCCTGTACTGTGCTGTGTCCACGAGGATAACTGATGGCTTGAATGTCTCACTGGTTGGAGATGGCTGTGGAGATGGCTGGGTGGGCGCCGGCCTCCACTCCTACAGCCACAGATATTAGTCATCAGACATTAACACCTGTCTACCTGCACTGTAGTTATACATCAGTCTTTTTCACACTGACTTGTTCCATATTTCATCACCAGATCTTCATTAGTATAAAATTTATTTACAATCGTTTGTGTAAAGAAGCAAACAGAACACACTGTATTAGATGATAAGAATACTCTGTCGTGTGCGGATGCTGGAGAAAAATATTCAAGCGTGCAGATGTGAGACAGACAAAAGACAAATAGTTATGGCCAGATGAGTGCAGTGGTCAGTATCTACTGGCCTCCAGATTCAGCAGATCTCAGTCCAGTGGAGCATCTGTGGAATCAGAGACGTCACAACTTGCAGGACTTAAAGGATCAGAGGTCTTGTAGAGGCCACGAGTCGGTGGATTGACATTTTGGTGGTGCACAGTGGACCTACAGTATATCAGACGTCTTGCCCAAGTATGATTGCACAAACAAGGAATGTGTTTTTGGTCTCACCATGACTCTCAGTACACAGAAGTAGACAACAGAACTTATCTGCACTCTGGCTGTAGGATTGATTTTAATCAGTTTTCAGGAAAACCAAAAACGTTGTCTTGACATACACTGAACAAACATTTTTGTTTTTGCTCCCATTTTTCATGAGCTGAACTGAAGATTTACGACTTTCTATGTACACAAAAGGTCTTTTTCTCTCAAATATTGTTCACAAATGTGTCTAAATCTGTGATAGTGAGCACTTCCTCAGATAATCTATTCACCTCACAGGTGTGGCATACCAAGATGCTGGTTAGACAGCATGATTATTGCACAGATGCCTTAGGCTGGCCACAATAAAAGGCCGCTCTAAAATGTGCAGTTTCATCACACAGCACAATGCCACAGATGTTGGATGTTTTGATGGAGCGTGCAATTGGCGTGCTGACTGCAGGAATGTCCACCAGAGCAGTTATCTGTGAATTGAAAGTTCATCTCTGTACCATAAAAAAAATCTCTAAGGGTGTTTTAGAGAAGTTGGCAGTACACCCAACTGGCCTCACAAATGCAGACCACGTGTAACCACACCAGCCCAGGACCTCCACATCCAGCATCTTCACCTCCAACATCATCTGAGACCAGCCACATAGGCAGCGGCTGCAACAGTTTGCCTAACCAAAGAATTTCTGTACAAACTGTCAGAAACCATCTGAGGGAAGCTCATCTGCATGCTCATCATCCTCATCGGGGTCTCCACCTGACTGCAGTTCATCATCGTAAGCAACTTGAGTGGGCAAACGCTCACATTTAGTGGTGTATGGCACATAGTTCTCTTCATGGATGAATCTCGGTTTTTACTGTTCAGGGCAGATGATAGACTGCGTGTATGGCAGGGGTGTCTAAATCCAGTCCTGGATGGCCAGATTCCTGCAGAGTTTGGTGATTTCTCTGCTCTGACCCTACAATTAAACCTGCTCATTACCTGCTGAGCTGAATCAGGTGTGTTTGATCAGGAGGATCACCAAATTCTGCAGGAATCCGGCCCTCCAGGACTGGATTTGGACACCCCTGGTGTATGGCATTGTGTGGGTGAGCGGTTTGCTGATGTTAACATTGTGAATCTAGTGGCTCATGGTGGTGGTGGTGGTGTAGAACACCTCTCCAATGTGCCATACGCCATCAAATGTGAACATGTAATCATCAGACGTGCTCACTAGCACAGATTTAGGCAAATTTGTGAACAATATTTGAGAGAAAAAGACCTTTTGTTTGCGTTTTTTGAGTTCTGCTCATGTTGAGTTTATATTTTTGTTCAGTATAATCTGCTTTTTAACACACTTTGTCCATCTATCAACAAGCTTTCAAATTCCCTCAATCCCTCATCCCTCCTGTGGGAGGTAGCAATAAAATATAATGTATATGTAAGTATTGGGATGTTGTATATTTAAATACAGTGCAAAGACGACAAAACAAACAAAACCAAAGAGACTTTGACTGACGTCACCACCCATGCCGCCATGTTGGATGTATGTATATTTGCGATATTAGCAAAATGGTTTTAATGTTATGGCTATTTGGTGGAATAGAAGTAGAAAACCATTGATGTGGTTAACTGGCCTGCATTGTTTTGTGACTATCACTGTTCACATACAGTAAACCTGTCTTAAACTTCCATACAACTATCATTTGGAACATCTGCAGTTGGTCATGTTCATCACATTTTCTCATTTCTTAGTGGTCTTATTTGAGTGTTTGGCTCCATTAGGCCAATATGTAATGTTTATCTCAAACAGCATCATTGCCACCTAAAGAGGGATAATACAGGAAAGCCTTTTCATTTTAACCTCAGATGAAGTCAAACAGTGTGCAGCTAACATACACTATAACTGAATAGTCACTGAAATTATGTAGTTACATCACCAAAATACACCTCAGCCTTTTCAAAGCTCATCCAGATCTTAACGAAGGTCTCACAGACGAGTTGACTTACTGTAAGCTTCAGACACTTCAGACAGCAGCAGGGCTGGTTGAAGACTGATATTTGATCAGATTCCTCTGTATTTATGGCAAAATTGCATACTTAGACTGTATGTGTTACATTTGAACCAATATGCACAGCTCAACCAGTCAAGCAGTAGCTTTTTCAGTGTGTAGCATCCAGACAAACTCAAACTCACTACGTCCTCCATATTACAAACGTCCTTTGATGTATGATATCACACCACCATTATAAACGTCCATTCACTGAAAGCCACATTCACATGCACAACACATTTGAATCATAATATGTGACCCCGCCAGGGAAAACCAGGCCAAAGTCACTGGGCAACTTATTGAGGTATCGTGTCAATATCATGTCACTCACATTAGCGACAAAACTTAGCTACTCTGTATTATTGCTGTAAATGAAAGATAATAGTCTCAGATATCTATCAGTGTACATATTTTGATCAAAAACAAAACTTAAATTCACAAAAAAAATGTTGAAAAAAAAAAGACTTTGGCATGGTTTTCCCTGGCGGGGTCACATATGTTTAGTTTTGTAGCTTAGATACATTGTAAACACATGCATCTCCGCCATTCTTCCCCTTAGCTTTGAATGCCTCCACAGCCCCTGTTTAATCATGGGACACCACAGTGTGCTGCTGATGCACACATCAAAATGTCTCCTGATTCAGTAAATGGTCTGGGTACTTTTTGCATACTGCTTGATGAATACTGCATATTCAGACACATTCGTCTGTGTACATGTAGTAGAGAAGTAGGCGATTTCAGGCGCAGCCCTTGGCTAAGATGGCAGATGCAGCATTCAGCTACACAAGTATCTGTTATGTTTTAAAGTTGTGCTGTGACCTAATCCATATAGACTAGTCAGTTAGACCAGCATTAACATTTGGATGCAGTTTGAGACAGTTGAGAGAAGTTGATGATGTATTTTGGTTAGAAACTCCTGAGCTATTTAATGAGTTCTAGTGTTTACCAAGTAAAGAAAAAGTAAAGAAGCAAAATTTGGATTCCAAACATATCTTGGCTAATTGACTGCATCCAGGATAAATGGAAAATTGTGTAAATATACTGCTCCACATATTTGTGTTGTGTATTGCACAATAACAGTAGACAGTGTTGTAGTGCCATATTTGCCACCAAAGTGCTTTTTTCTGTTTTCTAAGACAAAAGAAAAGATGCTTCACAGTCCCAGTCCTGGAGCACACCTTCCATGAATCTTTTAGTGTTTTCTGTACTTCAACATACCTGGTCCAACTAATGAGCCCATTAACATGTCCTTCCTGCGTTGAAATGTGGTTGTTAGACCTGAAAAAGCACTAAAATGTCCAGTTGCAGGATTCCTTTCCTCTTTAGGGCTTTAGCTTCAGCAGAGCATCAATTCTAATATAATATTACAACCTCTCTTAAGTGATGGATCATCTTATTGTGTGCATTTACCAAAACTGGTGCTTGCAGGCTTTCAATGAAATCGACATGGAGCCTCATTTAGAGTGTGCCTACGACCACATTGAGATCTATGATGGCCGAGACGGGAAAGCTCCCAGCCTGGGACGTTACTGCGGCTCAAAGAAGCCTTCTCCAGTCACGTCCAGCGGGAACAAGATGTTCGTTCGCTTCTTCTCAGACAACTCTGTGCAGAAGAAAGGATTTGAGGCCTCACATACTGCAGGTGTGTAAAGCGATAATGATACTGATGTACACCAGGTCTAGATAATTTCACTCTATAGATCAGGGGTTGGCAACCTTTAACACTCAACGAGCCATTTGGACCCGGTTTCCATGTAAAATAAAACACTGGGAGCCACAAGTACTTTTTGATGCATAATGAAGATAAATATATTTAATTATTATTATTAATGATTAATAAATATTGACAAATTATGATTTATATTTTATTAAGAATTACTAGTTTTTATTAATAATATGCTATTAATAACTATTAAATGTTATTATGAATAATAAAATAATAAAAATTAATGTTAATCATTAATAAAATCTTATTATAAAATACATTATTAAATATTAATAAACTGTTAATAGCATGTAGCACAAAATTATCACCCAATCCTTTGCAGTCAACTTCACTTCAGCTCATTTATCACCAATGTTACACGTATGTTTGGACTGTATGGTCAATAGATCTTATTTACACAGAATGATACCTCATTTTTGAGTAAAAATAAGCAAAAATTCTGAATTATTTTGATAATAGTTACACTTAGAGGGATGTAAATAGATGGCTTATCACAGACTGGTAGACGCATGCACACGGACACACACTCAAATGTAAATATGAGTGAATTTTAATATGAAACCGCTGATATTAAAATACGTCTAGCTGACGTGACACAGGCAGAACATGTGGAACATGTTAACAACTTACAGGTGAAAACGGACCGCTGGCCAAATTGCAAAACACCAATTTACAAGTCCAGATGCTGTTTGAGGGATTGACAATGGCGACAGCCAATTACACTTTAGCAAGAAATCTCAGAGCCAATTGGTGAGCTTGTGCAAGGCCTAAAGGGAAAGAGGTTTCAGGTTGAGTGGCTTGGATTTCAGCTGGGTCCTAGTGCTCGCCCGTCTCCATTTAATATAGCGTAGCATTGTTTTTCGACAGTGAAAACTGCAGGGGACCATAACTGCCTTTTGAAAAGTACCCCCACCAGATTACGTCCAGGTATGTGGAGCCACAGCATAAGGATTAAAGAGCCACATGCAGCTCTGGAGCCACGGTTAGCCGACCCCTGCTATAGATAGTATTTGATTACGTCATGAAAACGATGCACCGCCATATTGGTAGGCAAACTGCAGCGATAACACTGCTAACTTGAAGTTCTGAGAGTATGTCTGTGACCACCTACTGCAGCACTGTGTGTCTAACATATTATTGCATCTCAAAACATTACAATAATGTGGAAAAAGTGCATTTGTGTCTTTTTGTTTTATCTTGAACCAGTCATGTGATTTGAATACACCAGCATGATTGGTGACTCCTGAGGGACTCCCGAGTCTCTGTAGTCTGTCCTAGGATGTAGGTTTCTATAGACTGCAGTCAATACAGATGAAGAGCTTTCATAAGAACAAAGTGCAGCCAAGGATGATGCAACTTGCCTACATACATAGTGAGAGGATGTTAGACTGGCTTTATACAGTGCAACTTTGGTTGCTTCAGATATACTAAATTGCACTTAAATTGCAAAATGTGAAACTGTATAGTTGCACAAAAACTTTGCTGCATGCAGCTTGCAGGATACAGCTTGCTGCTTGAAAGCTTCACCATCTAAAGCCAACATTACATTAAGAAAACATCTCCAGGACTGTCCACACTTTAGCCTTCAGTGACCTGTAGTCTTTGATTCTCGTAGACATAAAGATGCTAATTGTTTCTTCTCTTTATCTCCAGAATGTGGAGGTCGTTTGAAAGCAGAGGTGAAGACTAAAGACCTCTACTCGCATGCCCAGTTCGGAGACAACAACTACCCTGGCGCATCGGACTGTCAGTGGGTGATCTCAGCTGAGAAGGGCTACGGTGTTGAGCTCATCTTCCAGACATTTGAGATCGAAGAGGAAGCAGACTGTGGATACGACTACATGGAGCTGTTTGACGGACCAGACACCAAGTCACCAAGACTGGGCCGCTACTGTGGATCAGGGGTAAAGATTTCAAGCTTCCATTGGGGTTATTAATACATGCCTCAGTCAATGTACCTTCTTAAAATAATTTTTTGGAGCGATGCTGTAAAGGAACCCCTTTTGGGTCCTGCTGTTGTACAGCCATGCTCAAAAGCATTTAGGAACCTTTATTTTTTAAATGTTTTTCCAGACACCATGCTTACATATCGTTCCTCTTATCCTAGACATAGTAGCCAAGCCAAGAGTAGTTTGGAGTCCCAAATTGTTATTTTTTTTAGTTTAGAAATTAAACTGTGTATTCAATAGTGTATTCAATCAATATAATTCAATAGTCACCTTAATGTCTCCTAAATTTTTACATACTCTTCTATACTTTTTAAATGTATCGGTCAGTGTTTGGAGTCAAAATTTTGCATCATTAGCTAAGTTTCTTCTGCTAAATATTTACATATTTTTCCATTTAAACATAGTCTGTGAACATGTGTTTGAAGTCAAAAATTTGCTTCATTTACTGTACAGGTGCTGAAAGGCTAACGTTGCTAACAAACAATAGAACTCAATAATCACCTAAATATGTACATATTTTTCCACTTAACTCAAATTTAGTCAATTAGTCAAGATGGTCTGAAGTCAAATTTTTGCTTCATTAGTTTCGGACAGGAGCAGAGAGGCTAATATTTTTAACAATCTTTAGAATTCAATAGTCACCCAAATATCACCTAAAAATTTACTATTTTTCCATTTAAATATATTTGGTCAGTGAAGATATGTTGTGTCAATATTTTACTTCTTGTCATATTATTGGTACATTTGATTCAGTGCAGCTATTGTGACCTGACTTCAGAATGAATAAACACCACTTCCCATGTTAAGTGACTTATATACTGAATGGACAAAAGTATTGGGTCACTTGCTCATTCCTTGTTTTTTTCTGAAATCAGAGCTCTAGATAGTTTGTCCTGCTTTTGTTGAAGTGTCTCTTCTGTTCAGGCAACACTTTACTAGATTTCAGAGCATTTAGGATTTGATTGCATTTAGCCACAAGAGTGTTAATGAGGTCAGGATGTTGGATTATGACCTCACCAACTCCCCAACGCATCCCAAAAGTACTGGATGTGGCGGAGAACACAGCTCTACTGCTCCACAGCTCAGTGCTGGGGGGCTTTATACCCCTCTAGCTCACACCTGGCATTAGACATGGTGCCAGTAGGTTTATGTTAAGTCATATTCTCTTGGCAGTACTTCTCTGCAGGGACTAGACAAGCTTTGTGTGTGTTTGTACATCTGTGTCAGTAATGGGAGCAAGCTAAATGCATGTATTAGAAGAGGTGTCCACAAACTTTTGGACACACAGTGTACAGTTATTTGCTGCTGTATTATTGGTATATTTGATTTATTTACAGACATTGTGAACCAGTGTGCTAATGAATGGATCAGTAGGTGTGTTCAAGCTTATTTTTCAGTCCTTTTCGTCTATAAAGTCACTTTCAGAGACACGGGATTCGTTTGTTTTGCCGAAAATCGTTCGCTGTCAAACGCTCCATCAAAAGTCGAGACCATTACGCTAAAGTGCTCTTGCGATGCAGGTTAATTCCCTTCAGGCAGGAAGCGCCGCACTTGAGCGCAAAAACTCTCTCTCATTCTCTCCGTAAAGCCTTGGTTAAGCCCGTCCTGTTCCTGCGGGCGGTGCGGCCTTATTGTGTTGTGTCCGCCAGCCCATAGAGTCGGATGAAGAATGGCAAGGCAATCGAGGCTTTCGGCTTCCTGTCTCTGGAGCCGTGGAGTCGAGTTAATAAGCGTTGAGGTGGCGCTACGCTAGGCTAGCAGCAATAAGGGCTCAGGGGGAGAGGGGAAATGAGAGAGCGAGCTCAATAGGTTGCCGAACAGCTTGATTCCATTTAGCCGAGCTCAATAATAAAGGCTTCCTCTCAGCTGATGGCCGGGTTTTTGTTCACTGGGATCCGTCAAGGGCTGACGGGGAGGCCAAAGTAAGAGTTGGGCTGAGGGGGCTGTTCAGCCATTAGGAAAATCTCCTTCATAAAGAAGGACTCATTTGGTTAATCAGGGAGGAGAAGAGTGGAGATTCATCAGAGATGCATTAAAGGACTTGAAGTCTTCTTAATGTGTATTTGGTGAGTTTTGATCAGCTGAGGAACTTGAAGGTAAACATAAATAAAACCTGTTTCTCAGTCAACCAGTCAGCTAAAGGACAATTCAATGTTTCTAAATATTGTCCAGGAAAGACTTTCTACTAGATTGTGGAGCATGGCTGTGAGGATTTGATTGTATTCAGCCACAAGAGCATTATGTTGGATGATCACTACCACCACCTCATCCCCAAATCATCCCTAATATCCAATATAACATTGTACCACTGCTCCACAGCTCAGTGCTGGGGGGGCTTTATACACCTCCCTCTAGCCCCCACCTGGCATTAAGGCATATTTACGGCATGTTTAGTCCTATTCTATGGGCAGTACTTCTCTACAGGATCTAGGCAAGCTGTGTGTGTGTGCATTTGTATAATGTGTCAACTTAAAGTAGCTGAATGCATTCATTAGGAGGGGTGTCCAGACATTTTTGGACATATTGTGTATATGAAGATTTAATAGAAGCTGTGTAATAGAAAAAAGGTTTTTGCAAAATCCCCTTTTATTTAATTTTAGTAATAATTCTTATCAGTAGGCTAATGGGAACTGACTCAGCCAATCAGCTTTTGGAAACAGAACTGCCCATTTTACACAGGCGTCAAGAATTAATTGAATTGTGATACTTCAAAGTAAATTAATTGTCCCTCTATCTCTTTCTGTGTGTGTGTGTGTGTGTGTGTGTGTGTGTGTGTGTGTGTGCGCGTGTGCCTCAAGCCTCCTGAGGAGATCTACTCCGCCGGCGACTCCATCGTCATCAAGTTCCGTTCAGATGACACGATCAACAAGAAGGGATTCCACGTGCGCTACACCAGCACCAAGTTTCAGGACACTCTCCATTCACGTAAGAAGTGACCCCCAGTGGCCGGGAGGGGCCGAGCAGGGCCAAGGGGGAGGAGCAGGGGCCCCAGGGGGAGGGTCCCGTCCGTCGCTCGGAGCCCCCCGGCCGCCAAGACAACCCAGACTCGACGGACCAGCCGCAAGAACGTCAACCGCACCTCAGTAGTTCCCAGGGGCTCTGGCGCCCCCTACTGACTGTGAGGAGTAAAGCCATTCCGCAGTAGACCTTGTTTTTACCTTTTTTTATGATTATGGTGGGATTTGAATGGGTGGGTTTTCGGGGTAGGAAGAAGGGACTGTATCCAGATTAGATGGATATTATAGGGTGTTGGGGAGAGTTTGGGGTGGGTCGTGGGTAGAGGAGTATAGATCATATACTGATCATTGGATTCTATTCTATTTTTTTTAATGAGCCAATTGAAGCAAACACACATGCACACACACACACACACAGACACACACACACATACACTCTCCGAGGGCCCTCAGGATCTCAAGCAGGATGATGGAGCGCTCAGCTCTTTCTGAGCCAGGCAGCCACAACACACCACAACGACCGAGACAGGCAAAAAAAGGACAGATCAATGGATGTATGGAAGGAACAAGGGATGGGTCGATTATGTTTTTTTTCCCCCCAGTGCTTTATGGGAAATCTCCATCTTATTTTTCTTCGCCATTCCTCATCCAACACCAGTCCCAGTTGTGCCCGGCTGGTTTCAGATTTTCTCCTACTTGAGTTAATTGACACTGTAAGTCACTGCATGCAATACCAGGACAACAGCAGCTGCACCAGCATTTGTAATTTTCCCTTGTTTAGTTTGACTTTTTTTCTTGATTAGCCATCCAGGAAGTTCCCTTCCATATTAGCATAATCAAGGAAAATTAAAAGAAGCAGTTATCGTATTAAAAGACTAATAAACGAAATGTGGCCCATGTCTGCTGGCTGTTAATTGCTTTTCCATATAAAAAAAAAAGAATGCAGAAGAAAACGATTCCCGAAAATGTCTTTTATTGTCATGACCTTCCTCCAGACTTCTATTCATGTGTCCCCAGCCTGGTAATCCAGTCTGCTGTGTAAGTGCTTTTTCCTGTATGCCCCCCTCAGCTCAAATTCAACAGGACTAATGTCTTCTCATGGTACCCTGGTCTCTATCTCCCTCATCACCTTCCTCAGTTCACCTTCTTCTTCTTTGGGCTTCTGCATACATCTGTTTAATTCCTTCTTCACTCGTTTTCTTCGCACCATCCCTCGTGCGAACACCTCATACCTCACGTAATCATTTTTAAAAGCTCTTAGTGAAGCTATGCTGTATAATTGTTTTCAGATACATGCCGAGATTCTGGTGTAACTTGACTGGAAGTTTGGTTTGGGTGAAGGTACCAAATCCTCAGTTGCCTTTTGAAGATTTCATTGTTAATACCTCAGGATTTGAGTGGCAGTCGCCCCTTTTTCACTGTTCCAGAACCTAAAAACAACACAATGCAGTGGTTCCTGGTACTGGACCTGATGGAACACTCTTGTCCCTGCTCTAACACACCTACAGTGACGCATCAGAAAATTTGAATATGGTAAAACATGAATATTCATTACATGTAAAGTGACATAATTAAAGTATTTTATGTTTTAATGTTGATCAGTATGACTTATAGCTCATAAAAATCAGAAATCTAGAATCTCAGATTATTAGACAATTTTATTTCAATATTTATCTCAGTAAGCTTCTATTCAAACAGTATTAACAGTCACTGCTGACCTTTTTGAATTCAAACATGAACAAAAATGAAAAAAAAATCCACTTTATTTTTGGAGATGCACTAGTACTTCAACTTTAAACGTAACAATTTAACCACATATGCACGTAGAAGTAAACATAAATTATTCTGAATTGTATTTGATGAAATTTGGATTGGATTTGAGGTTTTTAGCTGTGTGTACAGTTTTTAACATATTGTAAAAATCATTATTTGCTGCATTTTGTTCCTTAAATTCAAATGAAGAAAAATTTGCCTCATTTTGTAATATGCAGCACCTGTGCCATATGTAATTCTGTAATTATTTGAGTAGTATAACAAATCATCTAAAAATACTGATATTAGCTGATTAGTAGGCTCATGTATGTTAGAGCAGGGAAAACAAAAAGAACATCATCGCTGTCATGTTAAAACCTCACTGTATTGTCTGTTCCCAGCTGCTGTTTACATTGTATGAACATTCCATGATGAACTGACAAGTAGCAATGCTGCAAAACTGTTCTCTGTCACTTACAAATAATCTCAACAACAGCGTAATTGATTGCATGACCAGGCTGAGAACCACTGCTGTGAAGCATTGTAAAAAAAGACTTGATCTTGGATCAGTGATGAAGGGAAACTGAGCAATGCAGTACCTCAGACTTGGAAAGTTGGAAAAAGGCTGACTGGTGCTTTGGGAAAGACCTCACGCTTCACCCAGTTCATTGTTATGTAAGAACAGTTCTGCATTTGAGGTGCTTTATCTTCTTAAATTAAATTATTGGCCACTTTTCAGTCATGTTTTCATTCATTTGAGCCACAAATAGCATGCAATTGGGAAATGTTTTCAAATAAAATAGGGAAAATCAGTTCTTAGAGTGGCAGGTTCACACATTGTTTTTGGGTGGGTTGTATGACAGTATCATGATAAATAGGACCTTACTAAATTCACTACTGTTTTTTCAAGTCTCTCAAATATAACAAATATAGCAGACATTGTGAGAAAAGTGATAGATGTTGCAGCAAAACATGTTAAACCGCAAAGAAGTGTGTATTTTATATAGTTTTCTGCATGTTGGGTGCAGTTTTGAACCATTCATTCATTACAATTTAATTTATATAGCATCATTCGCCAAGTCAGCAAAGTACAATCATCCAAGCAGCACACACAGTTTCCCAGCCAGTGAGGGTAAATCTCCCCAGTCCATGGTCTAGACTCGCTTGTTTAATTAAGAGTCATTATCTGTGGGTGAAGATTTCTCAGGAAGTCCAGTAGCTACGATGTAGCATCACATTTAAGTGAGGCACAGCTCACTCAACCTGGGAAAATAGTGCATTTGTTCAGCTTTGGTGTCAAAGTCATCACTCTTGAGCGCCTCCCACATCCTCACCTTGCATTTTTATGCGAATCCCAGACTTGAAATAACATCTGCAAACAATTTTTGAACCCCCACTTAACATAAAATACTTAATTGTAGAATTTTCCCAGCATTTCACAGCAAATTGGCAATTTCGCAGGACAATTCTCATTGACTTGATTTTCACGTGAATTTATTAGGGTCCTAATGATATAACTCATTGTAATACACTTTTCTTAATATCAGGCATATCAACTGTATCATAAGCTTAGGTAACTTATAAACTGGTGTATAGCAACTACATAAAATGTTGCTCATGTCACCATTATCTTTTTTTAATTCATAATTTTTATTTTTATATATTAATCCTAATCTATTTTATATTGTTTCTAGTTTTTAGCCATTTGTCCTTGTTCATAAACCTCAACTCAACTAAATATGTTATCATGATATATGCCACATCACCCACCCTTAACACAGCATATACTCAGTTTGGTTGTTCCAGTAGGAAGTCGCATGCTTCTAGATCAGAGTTTGTAGGCTCACCACTACTTGTGTTTCTAGTTTCTAACCCACCTGAGGCCTATCACTAGCCAGTGATCAAATCCTAATACATTTCAAAAATTAAACGTACCCCAATTATCCAGTAGGGTACTTGAACTTTTATCCATTTCTGGTGCCTCAAGAAATTTTTCCATATAGATGCTTGCTGGAGGGACTGTTAATAGTCTAGAACCCTAGTCTTCAAATCTGGACCTTGAAACAGTATTCCAGTGTGGGATTTTGCAGTACCTGGTAGGTATGGTGAGCCAATCAGTTACATTAAACAATTCAATTGACAATCTAGAACTGAACACTGGATTTAAGGTCTGGCTTTGTAGACAGTTGGTCTAGAAGCTCCTGCAGGAACATCTAACAACATCACTCCATCAAGCAGCATTCTTCAGTTCTGAGTTCCTTAAGGAAAACTTCTCAGAGAACTATCCTTGGGCTTCAAAAGGGTTTCACCGTTGTGGCCAGCTGAGGAACCCCAAAGGGAGTCTTGGGTATCCACAACATTGTATCAATTCAAGTGGGCAATGTAGTGCAGCCTCCAAGACTGGAGATAGACTCAGCCTTTGTCTCTTTACTCTTCTTGGTATTGATTCATACGTCAGGCGTTTGTGACAAATATTGCCTGCCATTATCCAATAATGGTACAGTTTGTCCCAGTTGGTTGTTTCCTTCCCTCACTCATTCCTGTTTCTCCAGTCATCCAATCTGGCTGTAATTTGTCCAAAGTCCTTCTCAGGAACAGGAGCTGATGACAAGGTCTGTCTGACTGGTGGAAACTGTTTGTGTATGTGTGGTCCTTGAAGACACACATGGGTTGGCCTGATTGGTCTGAAGAGTTCCTCTTCAGCTCCAGCTGGAGAATCAGAGCCTCCTTCTGAATTATTTACCAGCCGTCACCTCGTTCCCTCTTGCTGAAATCTTTTGAAGGCAACTGGCAATTTTTTTTCCTGACTTTCATCTCATGCTATGATCTTATTTCCCTCTGTCTCTTTGGAGCTCGTTTTAGTCTCAGGTTCAGGGCATTGCTTTATCCTCCCTCCGACTTCTCACTTTGGGACTTGCATGGTTCTATTTACGTGACAGTCACTCGGCCTGCGAGTGTCTGAGTGAAGTTAACGGCATTTCAAAGCCGCCGTCGTATGCTATGAATAATAAAAATGTTTTTTTTTTCTTTTCTCTTTTTTAAAAGAAAGCAGGAAATTCAATTAAATGCTACTTCCCTTAACTTGACCCCTGTGTGCGACAGCGTTTTCCAGCTGTCTGAGCCTTGCTTTTGTACTGATGCGACGTTGGCTCACTAAACTTCAAGCAGCATTCTGATGCACACTGACTACCAAATAGGTTTTACTCTTGATGAGACTTTTCAAGTCGACTTGATGCATTTGTCTTTAAATTGTGTTTTATCCTAGCTTTTTTCTTTCTCTTTTTTTAGTGGTGAAGCACTTGAAGATTTTGTTAATCGAAAGAAGTCCACCGTAACCTTGTGGCTTCAGTAGATTCTAGTGTTTGTAACACCTCTTGATTTGTAGATAACTAATACAATGATGCAAACCGATTGTGCTGTAGGCCGTACTTAATCCAGCGAGGAAGAGTGAGATACATTTATCTACTTTTTTTAACATGTGTGTGGTCGTGTATGGTGGATCTAACCACCCTAACTGATCAACTGATCACTTGTCGAATATCGGGATATGTTTATGCCTTTCATCATATGTATGTATGTAAATATGTTTTAATTTGTTGTATTCCCAGTACACTAAACCTGTCGAGAAACAATAACTTGTCGAGAAATACGGCTATGTGTAATTGCAAACAGAAGATGCAATTTATTTATATTGTATAGCTGATTATCGCTGATGTATTGCACATAGTATTAACAAGTGCATCGATTTCATAAAATGTTATTTTCATTTTAAAATGCCTCATGTCACATTTTTCTTCACTGGTAAGCGTGGTGGTTACAGTAGGTCATGCATACGTGACCTTGCATCTACACTAATGGTCTATTTCAGCTCCACTGGTCATACAGGTGCACTTTGTAGTTCTACAATTACAGACTGTAGTACATCTGTTTCTCTGTATAGTTTATTACCTTGTTCCTCAATGGTCAGGACCCCACAGAGCAGATATGATTTGGTTGGATCATTCTCAGCACTGCAGTGACACTGATGTGGTGGTGGTGTGTTAGAGTGGATCAGGTGCAGCAGAGCTGCTTATGTTTTTAGACACCTCAGTGTCACTACTCCAACCAGCCAAGAAAGACAAGAGGACCAACACAAACTGAAACATCAGATGAGCTGTTGTCTTAACATCTGCAAGGTGGGTGTGTCTGATCAGCACAAGACACGCTAACACACCACCACCACATCAGTGTCACTGCCATGCTGAGAATGATACACAACCCAAATAATACCTGGGGTTATCCTAACCATTGAAGAACCAGGTGAACAAATTATACAGAGAAACAGAAGGACTACAGTCTGTAATTATAGAACTACAAAGTGGACAGTGGAGCTGATGGTTTTAACTTCCTGCAGCACTCTTGATTATTTCTCTCTTCACTGTTGCATTGTACTTTTTATTTACATGGTCAGATGGTTGTTTACTGTTTGTCCATTTGACTTATTTATGGATTTTGTCCACTGGTAACAACAAATCCCAAATAGTTCATGTTCTATTTATGAAGGAATGGGCTCTCAATTGCAGTTTAATGCAGTGTATTTTTTGGTATTTCTCCCAGCACACCTGGACTAAGTCTGAAATGAAGGTCTGTGAAATAGCCAGCTCAAGCGTACTGTAAGCTGAAATCAGCAAATAACAAAACTGGGGCCTGACTGTGGGTCACGACAGATTAGACTTTGGAGTTTTCAACCAATATATCCAGGCTTATCCAGACCATCTGTGACGATTGATCTGATACAGTTAAGAGTTGCCATACTTCCACTATATTCACACTACAGTCTTATTTCTATAAAAATACAAAGTATGCAGTTCACAAAATATTAACATTTGACCTATTACACATCCTCTGTCTTCTCACTTTCAGGCTGAGATTTTCTAACATCAAATCATGACATTGGAGCAAAATCGTTTTAGTGCAACCAGGTCTTATCTTTGGGGCATCCATTATAAATGACCACCATATTGCATTATTAATGCCGATCTACAGTTTCAGCCATTAAATATTTACCAGAATTGATGGAAAAGTCTAAATAAAGTCAGGTAAGCGCTTTAGTTAATGTGGAGGTGATGAGAGATCACTCGCAGGCTGGACTTGATTATTACTGTTTAAGTTACTGATTTAAATAAGAAAAGACTTTACTGAAGGGCAAATGAATGTAGTATTCTTAACCTGGACACTAATCCTCAGCTGAGCTATATAGGACATTGTGAGAATTCATTGTAGATTTTCTCACATCATAAGGGTCATTAGATCAAAATTAGCTAATTATGTGATTAATCCCATTATGTTGAGCAGTTAACAGTGTGATTAATCCCATTATGTGGAGTAGTTAACAGTGTGATTAATCGCATTGTGTGGAGTAGTTAACAGTGTGATTAATCGCATTGTGTGGAGTAGTTAACAGTGTGATTAATCGCATTGTGTGGAGTAGTTAAGTGTGATTAATCGCATTGTGTGGAGTAGTTAACAGTGTGATTAATCGCATTGTGTGGAGTAGTTAACAGTGTGATTAATCGCATTGTGTGGAGTAGTTAACAGTGTGATTAATCGCATTGTGCGGAGTAGTTAACAGTGTGATTAATCGCATTGTGCGGAGTAGTTAACAGTGTGATTAATCACATGCTGCATAGCTAATTGTGTGATTAATCGTATTATGTGGAGTAGTTAACTGATTAATCACATTATGGTGCATAGTTAATCCCACAATTAATCACATTATGTTGAGTAGTCAACTGTGTGATTAATCACATAACGTTGAGTAGTTAATTGTGTGATTAATTGCATTATGTTTAGTAGTTAACGGTGTGATTAATTGCATTATGAGTAGTTAATTATGTGATTAATAGCATTATACTGAGTAGTTGTGCGATTAATCACATTATGTTGGGTAGTTAATTGTGTGATTAATCACATTATGTTGAGTAGTTAATTGTGTGATTAATCACATGTTGAGTAGTTAATTGTGTAATTATCATTTAGTTGTAATTAATTAAACTATTAATCAAATTTCACTTGATCACATTTGACTAAAGTTGAATGTAAAAGCGGTCCATAGTCTCACAAGTAGACACAATGCACTTTTTCAAAATACTGTATATTTAGCAGTTAAATATACTCCTGAGTATTCAATCATACAGTATATTTTCAAGTAGTGTAATCTTTATGATGGAATATTTCACAAAAACAACAAACTGGCAGGTTTTGTACTGATTAACTTGAACTTTAACAATTTTTCTTTCCTTCATCAATCACATGTGGAGAATTATTTTTGAAAAGTCCTACAAACCAGCAGGTGTTTAGGTTAGCTTTAGACTGAGATGGCATTTAATCTGCACTGCCCCTTTAAGACTGACTTCACTCTCCATATTAATGAACATGATCTAATAAAGCTGAACATTTGTGAACTTTCATTGTTAACAAGAGAACACATGCCTATGACCCAAATCACTGGTGTTCTTTTGTTTTACTGATTTGAAATGGTCTCTGAATGAGCTTCTAAATGTGATCTATGCATCCATTTAACTGAGCCTAGAACTACAGATAGTTCACAGGATCAAACCAAATGAAAATCAGTTAATAATGTTAAAATGATTTTTTTAATTTAGAAGGCCAAAGAGGAGATATATGGATGTGGTCAAAGAAGATATGAAGGAAGTTGGTGTGAGAGCAGAAGATGCAGAAGATGCAGAGGATGGAGTGAGGTGGAGGAGATTGACTTGCTGTGGCGACCCCTGATAAAGGGAAAGGCCGAAAAGAGAAGTTGTTAATGTTAAAACCAATTATCAATGTTGGGCTGTAAATGAATTGCCGGTTCAATCCCCAGACATGCCGCTTTGCCATCAGGAGCAAGGAGTTCTGGGAGAGCAAAATTGGCTGTGCTCTCTCTGGGTGGGTAGATGGCACTCTCTTCCCATTACTACCAATATAATGGTGTCTGTTAGCTGACATATCAGAGCTGGGAGTCCTGAGCTTTCCTCCAAGCTGCCTAGCATCGATTCATCAACGGCAGTCTGAAAGGAGGTGGTGGCTGACTTCACATGCATCAGTGGAGGCATGTGCTTGTCCTCACTGCCCCGCCCCCAATGTCAGAAGCATAGTGTTTGGGGGAGTACTAGAGAATAGGTGGGTTATTGACATGCTGACTAGTGTGAATACAACTCAATTCACAAATCAAAATTATTATAATTATTATTCCTTTAGAGAAACACAAATAAGTGAGCCTTTTCTTTCTGCATCAGACCCTTTATTTATTGAAAACTGTATCCATTATAACCACAGTATTAAAAAAATGACAAAGGAAAACAAACGGCTACAACATAATGCTAAGGTGAATGCACTACAGCATGACTTCAGTTGAGCAGGTAAACACTCATCAGTGGCTAGGCGATCTCTTCATGAGGAGGTTTTCAGCTCTGTGCTGGAGCACATTGGCTATTCATGGTGTAGTGGCAAGCTGTGCAGAGGAGCGAGACTCTGAGATAGAGGTTGAGGAGCTCTGAAATGGAATATCATCTCCAAACTGGGTCAAGTCCAAGTAGGGTCAAGTCGTTCCAGCGGGGGCCAGTACCCATTGTTTCCGCGCATCTGTTTACGAGACATATAAATCACAGCATACAGAAGAGTGAACATGCCCTCGAGGTAAGTGGATTGCTACGGTGAGCGAGAACCGAAGACACGCCGTCAACACATCGTATAAATGGCTTTTAAAATGAGCGACTTGAACAGAAACACTTTCTCATTAAGTTTGACGACTACTCTGGACTACAGTTTTACAGCGATTTAAAACCATCACTACAGCAAGTTGTTTGCCACAGTTTCACAAAAATGAGCCATCATACAAAAGACTTCAGGAGTCCACACTGCTTTCAAATGAAACACCGTCAGCTGCCTGCACTTCATAAGGTATTCTTTTATGAGTAGTAATTTATAAGCCCATCACCACTGGCCTACAAACAGAGCCCTCATCTTCCCGTGAAAGGGAAGGATAGATTACTCCATGCCCAACAGGGACAGAAAGCAGACCATTTGCTTCATTCTTTTACCTTCTCGCTTCTCCCTCCTTCCTTTTCGCAGGGCCGCAAAGGTACACCGCTGTCAGAGCAGATGAATGTTAGAGTGGCATTTTAACAATATTGGTTCAAAAGACAAACTGCCGCTGATATCCCACGAGCACAGAGGTGGAGGATATGGGCACTAGTATTTCTCTTTCCAAATCTCATTTCTTCACTTCCATCGTCGCCTTAGCCTAATCTTCAGTATTCATTCCGGGTCAGGTTGTTGTTTATGTAATCCGCAATAGACCTTTACATAATCTGAGATAGACCTCATTCCACCGTACATCCACCGCAGCTCCCCCCAGGACCATCCTTTTGAATTATGTAGACAAAAGCAGATAAAGAACCATTGAAAACAATCCTCACTTGAAAAGACCTTGAGATATTGAAAAGCTTCTGTTCTCACCATCCCCACATTCTGAACGTTCCCTAGCACTAACCTTCAACTTCTTCACCACTGATGTTCCTCAAGGCCCGTTCTGATTTCATCAAAGTAGACAAAGATCACAAATCTATTACATATCGTCATAATTTACATACAAAATACATTCACAGTCTCAGCACATTACAGGTAACAGTTTCACCTTGAATTGCTGTTCCTCCAACTTGACTCCTGTTTTTTTTTTTTTTTACTCGTTGAAGGCTGAAGGACAAACCTACGTAATGAGTGAGTTCCAGGTAGCAGGTAGCAGCTGTGATCCAGTCCACCAAAGAAGACACCCAGAGGCTCCCACCCCCAGCACCATCAGACTTGCTTTGAAAACTGCGCTGGGGGGCCTGGTGAAGTCAGAAGGTCCCATCGTGGCTAACAGGGCTGTGGTGACAACCAGGGTGAATAATATAGAGATGGCAGTGTTAATAGCCACAATCTGGCCAAACTTGGAGAAAGGCACGATCACGCAGAAAAAGAGTGGCACTGTGGAGATCACTGTGGTGACCGCACTGGATACAATGGCAACGCCCACATGATTGACGGCTTCCACTGTCCGCTGTTGCCGTTTGGTTGATGGATCCTATGAGAAACAAAGAAAACACAGCCTTAATCAGGTTATCTTCATGATAACACAGTGCTATAGTGTTTATAATGAAGCATGTTTATATCAGCTAAATCAAAGACACCAGTCAAAATGATAGGGAACGCTTGTAACGCTCAACATGACGTCTGATTCATAGAAAGTGTTGCCTTTTGACAAAAAGAGTAAATCACCTTGCTCGTAAAAGCATCTGTGAGAAACTGTTTTCTGGTTTTATATGCATGAGTAGTAAAAAAAACTTGTTTTTCATATTAATTCAGTCAAATATGTTTATGGCCGAGTTGTGAGCCATGACTGCACAGCTGTCTTCACCTCTTCATCAGAGGCCAATCTCCATCCTCTTATGGCTTCTTTCAGGGGACCAAAACGGTGATAGTCTGATGGGGTGAGATCAGGACTATAGGAAGGAACATCTCCAAATGAAGTTTTTATAGAGTGTCAACAGTATAGGTGGTGGTGTGCAGACGTTCATTGTCATAAAACACCACTACAAGCATGTACAGCAGTCCTCTGTGATTTGTTTAAATTTTAGGTTTCAGCTCTTCAGTGAGCATTACAATGTAACCAGCACTGTTAATTGTTGATCTGTGCAGACCATAAGTGGGGCGGCCATTTTTTGTTGCACTGCAGTCATAAATGAACCAACACGTTTAAAGCTGTATGGAGACAGTGACACAGCACAGAAAGTGTTGATAAGACCTTGCAGCAAACAGAAATTGTAATATAACTAAAGTGCAGATCATTTTTGATTGTAATAATATGAGTTGCTCTTTAATGGGACAAATAAGAAATCAGTTGCTTATTTAAATAACATCAATCTAATAAAGTGCTACATCTAAAGTAAGAAGCTCAAACACAAATGCTCTTTCTAAAAGAGGGGATTTCATGTGCTGTGCAGTAAGTGTAATGTATTTTTAAGTGTAATGTTTTCATGCAGTTATAAAGTTTAAATTGAGACATCTGAAATGGACATGACTGCCCAGTTCTGGTCTATGCCATAATGTGACTAACCATTGATGTTACTTCTCCAGCAAGCAGATATCCTTCTACCAGGTGCAGGCAATAGTCAACAGAAGACCCCACCAGAATGGACAGAGAGATGGCCTCCACTGCCCCCATCTCCCAGCCCAACCAGTACATTACTGCAACCACCAGGCAGACCACACCTGAACAGATACAAATACACAGGTAGATCATGTTCTCAAACTTCATTTAATCTCAATAATATCTCATTTACAAAAATAAAGTGAGGTTAATAGTGTTTATTGAGGT
>BRDA01001074.1:29716-40179 GCA_036984385.1 Crenuchus spilurus | reverse complement strand
ATATATATATATATATATATATATATATATATGACATATATATTCATGTCCGTGATGTCTTACAAAACGGTGAGTCCCATGTATAAGGTGGTTCTTTCACTACGGCTACGTACGATTATAGTTGATTAACTTTTCAATGTTATTTTTCGTACGAATGTCCACGGTAAAATCGAAACTTTATACAACTTAATTACGTACTTATGTTAATCCAACACTGTACTTTAAGACTTTATGAGTAATATAAGTAAAACGTCTAAACCTTATGTCCTTGGGTGTTTCTGCCGGTACGATGGCGCGTCATTAATGGTATCGACACAATGACGAGTATCCTTACTTATCTGTAGTGCCTGTACTTATATATACAGTATATATATATATATATATATATATATATATACTGCTCCCCGGGTGCTGTGGATAGGGCTGCCCAAAACATGTTCTCACAGCCTAGTGTGTGTGTTTCACTGTACGAATGGGTTAAATGCAAGGGTCAAATTCCATTCTGTGCAGTCACACTGGCAAAACTGAATCTAATCTAATGTAACAGGTTTATGCATATATTTGCATTTTGTTACATCTTTTAGGCTTTTTATGATATTTTGTTTTATGAGAAAACTACCGGTAGTTGGTATACTTTGGCTCATAGTTAAAACTGCCACTCAGTAGACTATATAGCTGTATAGTCTAGCTATATTTGTGCAGATAAAACACAGAGTATGAACGAGCCCACAGTGAAACTTTGGATAGCTAAAGTGACTGTCTATGTGAATTGTAGTGATCCATTTGCTTCTCTTTTCTTGAACTTTTGTCAGTCTGTGTAAAGTTAGCTCTGAAATTTTGCTGAATCTGGTTGTACTGTCATTTGCACAACATCTTGTTTTTTTCCAAAACATTTACATGGAATGTTAGTGCTCCCAGTTAGTCTTTCTGCCATTCAGTGGACACTCACCAACTTTGACATCATCTATATATGTTCAGAAGAATCACAGTATTTACAATGCAGTAATTAAATGTTTAAAAGTAGTGAGAAACAGCACTTTGGTGAATGTATTGGCACTGTATCATAAATTCAAGTACAAATAGTAAAATTGAACATATGGAACCAACATATATAAATGCAAACATTAAAAGAAATTAAAGTATGTAAAACTATTTAAATCTGTTTAGATGTTTTAATGTGTAGCAACTTGACTTCATTAGTAAAAAATGGTTTTCTTCAAAGAAAAAAAATGTAGTTTAAGTTTAAATTCTGAAATTAAATGAAAATGTGAAGAAAATAAGTCAACTGTAACTACAAATATTACTGTTTCAATAGCTAAGTTAATTTGATTCATTGCAATAGTCCATTCCAAGGGAATGCAATAGTATTCATATTAATTCAATAGTTCCATTCAAATGCAATTGCAAATATTTCTCACTTTTGGACGTATTTAGAGTATTTGTATTTTTCAGGTGATTATATTGCAAAATAACATTTTGGATGTTTGCTGAAATTTTTATATGAGATATATATCAGAAATGACTTACAGGATGAGTTGAGAGCCTTAAACCACCCAAAAACACATTAATTTATTTTTGGATTGGTATCATCACTATGATTATGTTTTAGTAATATTTTAAAATATCTAATATATAACAGTGTTGTTGATGTTTTGTTTTTGCCAAAAGGAAAACAATACATCACAGTGTCTAGGCAAATATGATTTAAGCTCTGAAATAAATTGGATTATAATGCAAGGGATTCCATTGAAGAACATGATTTCTGACTTTCAACTGTTAAACCTGCAATAAACATTAAAGTATTTCTATTCAACAGCACATATCTTGTAGACATTACACCGTGTTAAATAAGGCAGGAGTGAATAAATAAAGCACAGTGTGGTTCAGGACATTCACTGAGTTTGCTGGAATTAACACAATTTGTTTATTGCAGATTCCTTTGGTTGTATAGTTATGAATATACTGTGTCAGTTTGTATATTGGGAAAAGTATGTTACTCACCATTGGACTGGAAATTGTAGCGACCTGTGCTGTGTAACTGCATGTCTGAATCATAGAGAGGGTTTTCTTTGCTGAATACAGTCACTTTGTCCTTCTCATCTAGTGATGTCTCCATCTGTACCATTACAATCGCTGCTCCAGACACAGCGAGACTTATAAGCTTCCCACAACTAACACATAGTAACTCACAAGCAGACACGTTTTAACATTTCTTATAGCTAGAATATGAAACCATAAACTGACTCAGCAAAACAGAAGTCATTTGACTGTGACAAGGTCCAAAAAATAATCCAATAATCATGAACCCTTAAAAACCTTTCCCTTGAAACAGGAACCTAAACAGCTGCATTGACAGCATGAAGACATCAGAATGGTTTCGTTTGTCTATATTACTTAAACAGGATCCTTCGAGGAAGAAGGACATGAATGTTCAAAGTACAATTTACAACATTAAATAGACCTCAGACATATCCTTCCGATGTGTGGTGTGAAAAGCTCTTTTGAGGCCATTCCACAGTAGCCCTATTGGGTTATTGCCTGGGCTTATGACTGGATCACAGCAAAACAGCCAGAATAATGACCAGTATAAGTCGTTCTGATATTTCAATTTTATGTCCTGTTGCATCACTTACTTTCTACTTTCTAGCCAAATTGACACAATCATGTGGGATAACATGATCAACTTGGCAATTAATTTTTCCATCAATGATGGCACTTGCTTCAGGCCCAGAGGCAGCAAAGCAGCTCCAAATCATGACGCTGCCTCCACCATACTTCACAGATGGCAAAAATTTAAGCGTACAGTAATTTAGGGATATTTTTTTATTTATTATTTGTCATACAGTAGACTCATGAACAGAGATGTTATCCAGTTACAATAATTCCATTAAGCCTTTAACTCTTTAGGTGTTATAAGTCAATGTTCATGTTCATTATTATGTTCTCTACAGAATATCTAAACCACATCCATACTCCAAGATAGACTCACTACACTTTATTAGGATTTTATATTTAGCACATTTATACCTGCACATATAGATTGACACCTGTATATATTCCATCCTGTATAATCTTGTATATATGGAAATGTGTACATCTGCATATTTCATAACTTCTATTTCATAACTTATGGCCTTTTAAACTGTATATTTAGAAATATGTGTCCTTGAGATAAAGGACATGTTAAACAAGAAATATTGTTCCTACATAACACGATATGAAAGTACCTTTATTATGTCATTGATTTAGCTATGACATATATATTCAAGTAAAACAGTCATGAGAGTATCCCCCTTTAAACTTAAATTGCAGGCCAGTGACACTCTGAAGGCTCTCTCAGTGAGCTGCCCTGACTGAGTGACCTTATTTGCTGTAGGAGAAAGAGTTTGTCAGTGATTTGTTTATGCATTTGTCTGTGTGTGTATTTGATGAGAGCAGCACTCTGTTGCTTATGTGTGTGTTTCTGGGTGATGATCTTGGGTGACCTTGTCAGTGTGCATCTGTGCGCAGGGTGTGGGGAGGGGGCATGAACAGTGCTCTCATTCTCATAAACATCCCATGTATCTTTGTGCAAAGACGTAGTGATAAAAGTACTTTAAATTGGATGGTGTATACAAGATCAAATACAGTATGAAGAAATGTTATATTCAAGAAGTTGTTACATTCATTCCTAGCAAAAATTACAATGCACATCGACCAATGCAGTTTGTTCAGTACATGTTAATTAATGGTATTAAATAACTTAATTATTGCAGATTACAGTGTATGTTTCAATTATCCACAATCTCTAAGTAGCCAGTATTCCACTCTATTATATTTGTGTGTGTGCATGTGTGTGTACCAGGCTGTTGGCCGGCTCAGCGGTAGCTGAGGATTAGGGTCAGATGGACTTTTACCACTGCCCAGCGCTGGTCCAGCACCAGCCAGATGACCAATCATCCATCATTCTCCTTTTCTAGCAGAGAGACTGACCTCTGACTTCCCACCGTCTCTGTTGGGACATCTAGTAACAAACTATGGATGAAAATATATTCTCATAGACTTCACAAAACATGTATTATGTCTTACATATCTATAGTCACTTTGATCTAGTCTGCAGTTTTATGTCTGTTTAGTGTGCTATCATTAATATCAGATATCATTTATATGTCATCCTAAGTATATTTTTTGTTTTATCAAAGGAGAAACACCACTTGGGAGGAAACACATTGCTCCAGCTATTATTGTCTCTGTCTCTCCAAATCCCTGAGATTTACAAGCTTTAACACAAGACGAAAATCTTATGAGTGTTCACACAAGCAATGAATTCACATGGATCTGCACTGACAGCTGCTTTAGTCTAATTTGAGGAAATAATAGTAAAAAGTTTTAACAATTGTTCAACGACATCCACTTACATCAGCATTTAAGTAACAGTAACAACATTTATTGCATAAGGAGATTGGTTTAAGGTACAGATGGAGATCCGATTGTGAGACTAGAAGGTCGCCAGTTTGAAGCCCTGGCAGGACATAATTAAAGTGTCCTTGAGCTTAGCATCTAAGCCCCAACTGCTCTCCGGGCACCATGGATAGGGGCTTCCCACTGCTTCAGTGCTGAATATGTGCTCAAATAAATACAACTAAGAACCTGCCCTCACAACCAAAAGCCCATTCAGTACAACCCAAACTCCACTTGATTCAACTGATACACCACCAAGTATAACCAAAGCAGGGTTAGAATAATTAAAATCTCACACAATTCAAACAAAACACCACCAAGTACAACCAAAAGTCCACCTGATACAACCAAAAGCCAAGCTAATATTGTCAAACCCCCCTTCCATACATCCAAAACCAGGTGTAAATGGGATGTATCAGGGGACTTATAATAGCTGTCCACTCTAATAACCACCATGTATGAAAGGGTTCAGGTACCATTTAAGAGTTCTGTTATTTAGGTCTTTTGTATGTTTCTATTTGACTGTGTAGATTGTTCAAAGTCATTTAACTAAGACTTAACTAAGATATAATAAAGTTTTAAGTACCATTATTTAGGACCCTTATTGTTAAATGCATCCAATTATTTTACTTTCAAATAATCTGTTATCAGAATATAAGATGAATTATTGTTCTGTTAACTAGTTAACCTTAAAATCAAAGTTTTAAGGCAACCAGATTTACATGTTCTATTTCTAATGACTTCTATGTGCATTTAAAAACATATATACATATAAGCATCCCTGCTTCTTTCCATTATATTCAATTCTCTACTTTTTCTTTTCCAATGAAAGTTGATATGATTGACAGAATTTCACTGGGTAAAGGCTGTGCCAGAAATAGATATTTTTTTCTGTTTCAGTGACTTGAGGCCTGTGGCACTTGTTTCTGTAGTAATAGAATACTTTGAGTGCTTGATTTTTTCACATGCCACTGACTGTCTCCTTGACCTCCTTGAGTTTGTCATTAGATGAGGCAGTCAACTTCTACAATCTGCGTCATCTACACTCCTCAGGCACAAGCTTCAAAAATTAAGACACTGTAGTTTGATTTAACAGTCCTTTAGATACTTTTATAAAGACAGCTTTTGTTGCTCTTCATTGACTGTGTGCCCTTGTTATACTGTATATTGTTAAACTCATTTACTTACTTCCATACGTGCCAACTTTTGTGGTGTACTAGGGCACTTCTACCAAAGTCTAAGCTCTCCATATCAAAGGGCTTAATGTTAAGGAGACAGCCTTGTTCCTAGAAGGTCGCTGGTTTGAGCTTACCGACAACAACCAAGTGAAGTGCCCTTGAGCAATTTGCTCACTTGCCCCTAGTTCACTTGTGAGTGTAGGTATGTTTCACTTCACAGGTGAGTTAAATGTGGAGCTGAAATTCCCCTGTGCTTGATTGTTAATTCAACTTTGTGTTTAATTCAAAAAGGCTTTATTTTTGAGCTATGTATGTTTTAACTGTTTACAGGCTATTGTCTGGGTGTTAGCATTATGTGTTTGTTTTAATCTAACCCGATTGTATTTTGTTCAGAGCAGAGGATCTCTTTCACATTCCCAATTCAAAAAAAGTTGGTACATTGTGTAAAATGTAAATGAATGTAAATACAAACAGAATGCAGTTATTTGCTAATTTCATTTTTTACTTGCATTTGAACATAGAACACATATCAGATGTTCAAAATGAGACATTTTAGAACATGATGGCAGCAATGCATTACAAAAAAAGTTTCGACAGGGCCAACAAAAGGCTGGAGAAGTAAGTGGTACTAATTAAAAACAGTCACAAGTCTGGGTAATAAAATTGCATTTTAGACAGGCAGACGTTCACCACATTGTGAAAAAATACACTTAAACGTTGAGGAACAATTTAGAAAAATGTTCTTCAATGTAAAATTGAAAAGAATTTGAATATCTGATCATATACAGTACATAACATCAAATTATTCAGAGAATCTGGAAAAATCTGTGTGCAACAGACCAGGCCAACAGTCAATATTGGGTGCTCACATCTTTTGGGCCCTCAGGCAGGACTGTGTTAAAAACATATGATTCTGTATTAAAAATCACTGCATGGGCTCAGGAACACTTTCAGAAATCAATATCTTTGAACAAAGTTTGCTGAAAATCCAAGTCAACATTATATCATGCATTTGGCTCTGGGCCAAAGCTATTTTAAAATGGACTAAAGCGAAATGAAAAATTGTTTTGTGGTCAGATGAACCAAAATATGAAATTCTTTTTGGAATAAATGAGTGCCAACCCTGTTTACAGCACTGCTATCTAGTGATCTGGGACCTAAACACAACACAAACTGAACCAATGTCTGCCATTAATCTTGGTAGGTACACTATTAAAATTGACACTATTTTTTTCAGAATTAGTACAGTATTAAAAAACATAACATTGGGATAGTCAAATGTATCAATATTTTCTTACAACCCTATGTCCTTCAGTGTTTGCAGGTCAGGTGTGGCTAGTTAAATTACTGTATAAATACTAGAAATATATCATATGTTTCAGTCATTATTTAGAACAATCCCACGGATCTGCTCCTATTACAAACTGAATTATACATACAGTGTAATAAATTGGTTAGTGTTCTCATAGTAGTAATCTAAGACACACTGACCTCACTGACAATGTTCTGTTATGTAAACCAATTCCATGTGCATTTTTGTATGCTGAAATCACAGAAGGAACTTTTGGATGTGTACAGTTCTATGCTGCAATTTTTTGGCTTTGCTAATCAGCTACAGTGTACAACATTCTTTTGTTTACTAAGTAGCAAGTAGCAGCAGATTCTTGTACTATATATGGGAAATGACAGTTTTGCCCATGAGAGAGATCTTACCCAAGAACAGAATTTCCAGCTCATTTCTGCTGCCTCAGCTTAAACATTTAGTCATGTGGTGAGCTAAAAAAAGACATTAAGCTGGGTTAAAAGTCAAGAAACTTGTTTATCTTAATAAAAAAGCATAACACCATCTTTAAAAAGTATTTAAAAAATCTGAATTTTTACACATTAATATACATGTTTCCTCAATTTTCATTACAGACGTGATTGCACATGATAAAGGTGACTGAACCACGTGGAACAAAATACTGCACAATTCTGAGTTTTTAGTAAACCTCTGCACCATTTAACAGCTTACACAGAATAATCTGACATTATCAATTACAAACCATATAAGAACGTGACACAAATTATTCTGCTAATGATTAAGGGTGATTATAATCTTTTGGCAGCATTAGTTTAGGACCAGTGAATAAACATGCATTTGAGTGAATACCATCTGCATGTATCACACCTGGAGGGATTACTCTAATGATTACTTTTAAGCTTACAGAGGACTATGAATGTTTGCAAAGGCTTCATTCATCAAGACCTTCATTCATCTTTAATTATTTAGTGATTCCCTTGATGTGAGGATCAGATCAGGGTGGCTTCTATTTGTTTTCTGAAACCAGTGAGTATTTTTAGCCCAAATATTTCCACATAGACTCCTTCCTATAAATTTTGAAAGAAGATTTTAAACAGTGAAGTATTCCATCACTTACACACCTACAACAATCTCAGCTGTAAATACTGGTATTAAGACAACATATGTCTAGTCTAACATTTATTCTAGTATCATATTAATCATAATTTATTAATCATATTAATACCACTACCTTGTATCTGCACTCATTCTCAATTATATCAGCTTCACTGACCATATAGGTGCACTTTGTAATTCAACAATTACAGACTTAACTCCATCTGTTTATCTGTATACTTTATTAATCTCCTTTCACCCTTTTCTTCAATGGTCAGGACCCCCACAGAGCAGGCATTATTTGGGTGATGGATGATTCTCAGAACTACAGTGACACTGATGTGGTGGTGGAATGTTAGTGTGTGTTGCATTATATTGGACATCAATCTGTGTCCACTCACTGACTAACTCTATTGGACCTTATTGGTCCATCTTGTAGATGTAAAGTCAAAGACGGCAGCTCATTTCTTGCAGCGCAGTTTGTGTTTGTCATCCTTTAGTCCTTCACTGGTGGTCACAGAATGCTGCCCACAGGACTTGGTATTTTTTGATTGGTGGACTTTTCTTAACATTGACACGGAGATGTTTAACTCTCCAGCAGCTCTGCTGTCTCTGATCCACTTATACCAGCGCAGCACACACAAAAAGCACTGGTTCTGTGGGGGTTCTGATCATTGAAGAACAGGATGAAAGGGAACTATTAGAGTAAGCAAATAAACACATGGACTTCAATCTGCTATTAGAGAACTACAAAATGCACATACATAGGAAGTGCAGGAGAATATAATTTGATAATTCCAAGATCAAGTCAACTCAAAATTTTGGAAATCTTATTAAGTTTAGAGGACAGTATTTCCATTTCCAAAGTGTACTTAAATGAAACATCTTGCAAATGCTTTAAAAGATTTGTCTTAAATGATGCTAAAGGTGCCCCACCTATCAGTACTGCTGTTTGACAAGTGGTTAGGCCACAATTTCTTATTTAAACTACCAAATCAGTTTCACTTCTCATAACCTCTTTAACTGAAAGCTCACTTCAGTTCCTCACTGGCATGAATATATAGTATATAAGTACATCTAACTTACATAATAATGTCAGCAATCAGGTTACCTCACTACCATGTTGGTGAACATGGAGTTAAATAAATAAAAAAGGCTAGTAAATTGACCTGACATTTTTTACAGTTTAGATACTCTGTTTGCTATAGCATTGTGGGTAAAAAATGATAGGACAGAGTGTGGTTCAATTCCCAGCCTGAACAAGTATGCCACACTATACCAATGAGATTCTTTGGGCTAGACTCCTAAAGCCACATCCATCTCCAATGAGACTGAAATTGTAAACTGCTCTTGACAAGAGCATCAGCTATGTGCTGTCAGTGCTGACAGCCAGTATTAAGGTTGATAAGTCAATATTAAACCTGCAGCTTTATTGGTTTAGCATGTTTTGTTGAAGTATTGTTAGTTTTTCTCTCTGTGCATCAGTATCAGGGATCAACACTACTACCCAGTGATTTGGACACTAAAATGTCTTTGGCCAGAGTGAATACATCATTTTTATCTTTCCCACTTGACCAGTTGAGTTTTCACATTCATACATTCAATAACATTTAAAATAAAATAGCTTATTTTGCACATGATAGAGCCTATGTGGCTAGACACAGAACTAATTCCACAGCTGTAACTTTTTAAATATATCATTTTCAAAGTAAACCCTCACTGTTTTTAGGACTGAAACACACCTGTTAACTTAAGCACAGTGGCTACTACAGTGTCAACATGTTTCTTTAACTCTGTTTAGTTCTTTACTTTGGGCCAAGAGATACCTTGACATGGCAGTTTGAGTAGACAGCATGAATATGTCTGCGATGTACTGTCAGGTCATGTGATGACCTGACCCTGCAATCAGACACAGAATGGCCCAGTTTAACATAATCAAAAGTAAACATTGAAATACAGCTCAATGCTTCACATTTTATCTTGTTGCTCTGTTCACAGTTATTCAGCCAGGTGGACTTAAGATATATATTAAGCCATCCTTAGAAATGTTAATAATAATTAATACAATTATGTGCATTTTATTAGTATTATGTAAAGTGTCCTTGTACACAAGGGCTTTCAAAGGTGCCATATCAGCTAAAGATGTGATCTGCATTCTGACTCCCTTCTGGACATGTCTCTGTGTGTAGGGGTCTCTCTCTCTCTCTCTCTCTCTCTCTCTTTCTCTCTTTCTCTCTTTCTCTCTCTCTCTGTCTCTCTCTGTCTCTCTCTGTCTCTCTCTCTCTCTCTCTCTCTCTCTCTCTCTCTCTCTCTCTCTCTCTCTCTCATCTCTTCTGTGTTTCCAGGTGTATCGGTGTGTACAGTATAATTTAATCCTTTGTGTCTTCTCTACTCTCTCTCTCTCTCTCTCTCTCTCTCTCTCTCTCTCTCTCTCTCTCTCTCTCTCT
>BRDA01001074.1:6568-20397 GCA_036984385.1 Crenuchus spilurus | reverse complement strand
CATTGTTATATATATATATATATGCCAATCCTTCATGCTGTGGGCACTGATGCACCCCAATGCCATCACAGATTTTTTTGCACTTTCATTGGTAACAGTCTGGATAGTCTTTATCATCTTTGGCACATAGAATTCAAAATCTGTTTTTGCAAAAATAAATAAGCTGAAACATGGACATTTTTGACCACAGAACATGTGCCACTGTCTTTTGGTCCATCTCCAGTGACTTCAGACACAGCGAACTCACCTGCGTTTCTGTGTGAGATTGATTTATGGCTTCCTCTTTGCATAATACAGTATCAGATTACATTTCATGTACAAACCGGATTCCAAAAAAGTTGGGACACTAAACAAATTGTGAATAAAAACTGAATGCAGTGATGTGGAGATGGCAAATGTCAATATTTTATTCATAATAGAACATAGATGACAGATCAAAAGTTTAATCTGAGTAAATGTAACATTTTAAAGGAGAAATATGTTGATTCAAAATATCACAGTGTCAACAAATCCCAAAAAAGTTGGGACAAGTAGCAATAAATGGCTGGAAAAGGGAAATTGAGCATATAACAAACAGCTGGAAGACCAATTAACACTAATTAGGTCAATTGATAACATGATTGGGTATAAAAAGAGCTTTTCAGAGTGTCAGTGTCTCTCTGAAGCCAAGATGGTAAGAGGATCACCAATTCCACCATTGTTGTGCAGCAATACCAGAATGGTGTTACCCAGCGTAAAATAGCAAAGACTTTTAAGTTATCATCATCAACCATAACATCATCAAAAGATTCAGAGAATCTGGAACAATCGCTGTGCTTAAGGGTCAAGGCCATAAAGCTCTACTGGATGCTCGTGATCTTCGGGCCCTTAAACGTCACTGAACCTCAAACAGGAATGCCACTGTCAAGGAAATAACAGAACGGGCTCAGGAATACTTTCAGAAAGCATTGTCAGTGAACACAATCCACCGTGCCATCCGCCGTTGCCAGCTGAAACTCTACAGTGCAAAGAAGAAGCCATTTCTAAGCAAGCTCCACAAGCTAAGATGTTTGCACTGGGCCAGGGGTCTTTTAAAATGGAGTGTGGCAAAATAGAAGACTGTTCTGTGGTCAGATGAGTCACGATTTCAAGTTCTTTATGAAACACTGGGACGCCATGTCATCCGGACCAGAGAGGACAAGGATAACCCAAGTTGTTATCAACGCTCCGTTCAGAAGCCTGCATCACTGATCATATGGGGTTGCATGAGTGCTTGTGGCATGGGCAGCTTGCATGTCTGGAAAGGCACCATTAATGTAGAGAACTATGTTCAGGTTCTAGAACAACATATGCTCCCATCTAGACGTCATCTCTTTCAGGGAAGACCCTGCATTTTTCAACAAGATACTGCCATACCACATTCTGCAGCAATCACAACATCATGGCTACGTAGGAGAAGGATCCGGGTACTGAAATGGCCAGCCTGCAGTCCAGATCTTTCACCTATAGAGAACAGAGCGACAAAGAAGGCCCAAGACGATTGAACAGTTAGAGGCCTGTATTAGACATGAATGGGAGAGCATTCCTATTTCTAAACTTGAGAAACTGGTCTCCTCTGTCCCCAGACGTCTGTTGAGTGTTGTAAGAAGAAGGCGGGATGCCACACAGTGGTAAAAATGGCCTTGTCCCAACTTTTTTGGGATTTGTTGACGCCATGAAATTTTGAAACAACATATTTTTCCCTTAAAATGATACATTCTCTCAGTTTAAACTTTTGATCTGTGATTTGTGCTCTATTGTGAATAAAATATTAAATGTTGGCACCTCCACATCATTGCATTCAGTTTTTATTCACTATTTGTTTAGTGTCCCAACTTTTTTGGAATCCGGTTTGTATTTGTATTTTATAATCCCATGTCCCACTAGGCTTATAGTTGCCTACCTAAAGAGCTATTTATGAATGATGATGGGAAATAATCCAATTGAAATGTATTATTACTATGGATTAAGAAATCCAAAAGAATAACACTATTGAAATCAAATACATTGTTGTGTAAAGCATAAGCATAAGGTTTAACACACACACACACACACACACACACACATTACACTCACTCCCTCAGGTGAGTATGGGGTGAGTGAAGATGTACATGTGCTTCAGTGTTGTGTAATGAAGAGGTGTGTGTGTGTGTGTGTGTGTGTGTGAGAGAGAGAGAGAGAGAGAAAGAGAGAGAGAGAGAGAGATAAAGGCAATGAAGGCTACAATCAGTCAAATTCTGTCATCTGTGAGTGTGTGTGTGTCTGAGAGAGAGAGGGACAGTGTATGACAGATATTCTGTGCTAAAGGAAATGCAGCTGGGACCACAGTGAATGTTTGAGGGGCCACAGGCCAAATTTATATTTAAACACAGCACCTCACATTCCCCCTCTTGTTCTCTTGTGCTCTCCTTCCCACATCCACTAAACTTAGAACTGACACTACACTTCAGCAGTGGGCTCCACCACTCACATATTTGTACTGAAAGTCTTTACTAAGTTAAATTAATTATTTTAAATCAATGATTTCCTATGTCATATGCACAATATGTCAAAACAGCACTGAAATGCTAGTGGTAAGGCTTGGGTAATTACTCTGTGGTATTACACACACTCTGTATACAAAAAAAACTACACTACAGCCCCAGAATATACAAAGTTGGGACAGTATGGAAAATGTATTAAAAATATTTTTATTTAATTGCATAAACCAAAATATTGGATGTTTTGTCTGGTCAACTTCATTTGTTAATATACATCCATTCCATCCACTGGGTCAGGGATAATTTATAGCTAGTAGTGAGATTAAAAAGTGTGTATGAATGGAAAGAAATTCAAAGAAGCTTGCACAAGCATTAGTCATAAAGGAGGAGTCAGACACCCATCCACAACCACCACTAATGACAACACTCAGCAAGCACTTGAACTCATTCTGTAGGATAGATGAGTGAATGTTGCAAATCATTTGAAAATCAGCCATGGCTCTGTGTAAGCAGCAACTCACCACAGATTTGGGTTTTGAAACGTTTGTGAGAGATGAGTATTGAAACAACTCACAGAAAAACACACACACATGAGGGATCTCTGCAAACAAAATTTGGAGCAATACTCTTTCCAAGGGTGTTGTGCTGTTGCATGACAATGCATGTCCACACACCACTGCTCATACTCTTGACACTCTGCAGATGACGGGTTTTGAGCTGTTAAAGCTCCTCCCTATGGTCCTGATCTTGCTCCATCAGACCATAACATGTTTTGTCCCCTGAAAGAAGCCATAAAAGGACAGAGATTCATGACTGATGATGAAGTGAAGACAGCTGTGCATTTGTGGACTGCAGCTCAGTCAATAGCACTTACAATGAGTGAATATTAAAGCTTGCTGACAGAGGGCCAAATTATATTTAAAAGCAGGAAGAAAACTAAAAACTAAAAAAAATCTGAAAAAAACATATTTGTCTTTTCTGAAAACTGATTAAAATAAATTCTTCAGCCACAGTGGATGATATTTGACCCATGCAGGAAGAGAAATGTTGACCAGAGGTGCCAAACATACATTTTAGTAACTGCTAAGCTCAGTGTGGAAGTTAATTTGTGTTGTTCATTCCATTTTGATGTAGTGATGCGTAACTTATGAATATAATGAACATTAATGTTTAAATTAGCCTACAGTACATTCACTCTTACAAACAGTGGCTAGAGTGAGCCTGGAGGACTGCATTGAGCACTAGAGGGATCACCCAGGACAGAGTGCCAACCATATCTGGGCATACACACCACGGTAATTTTAGAGTATCCAATTCATCCTGATCTCCATGTTTTTGGACTGTGGGAAGAAACCAGAGTCCCCAAAGGAAACCCACGCAAGCACGGGGAGAACATGGAAACTCCACTCAGATGGGGACTCGAACCCAAGACTTCATTGTTGAGAGGCAAACGTGCTAACCACTAAACCACCATGCTGCAATAACATGTACTTCTAAAATGAGGACACATTACAAATCTTAACCAGTAGGCCAAAGTCGTCTCAAAACATTTTTCTCCTAGTATAGTGTAACAATAGAAAAGGGCATGGGGTAAACATGGAGATGGGTGTACTATAACCAAGTAAATGAGTGTGGTATAATCATGGAAATTGGCGTAGTGTAAGCACAGAAACTGCTGCACTGTAACAATGGAAATTATTAAAATGGGTGTATTGTACTGTAGCTGTGGGCATGAATGTACTGTAACCATAGTATAGTATATACACATGGATGCCGTTCACTGATCCATGTCAGTAATGTACTTCTAGTTCACATGATCTTAATCATTCAGTCCATATGTACCATACTGATTGTCCTCAACCTGTAGATAGACTGTATGTCCATAGACACATGCAGTCATCCAATGACTCTATGCTACATTTCTGAACATTGCTTTGAGGATTTGATTGCATTTAACTAAAGGAGCATTAGTGAGGTCAGGTACTGATGCTGGATGAATAGTTCTGGTATTGCATGGAGCTCCATCACTCCAGTGAACAGAGTTCCAGAGCTCCACAGCCCAATGCTGTGGGGCTGTATGGCACTCTTGCCAATGCTTGGGCATGGTGACGTTAGACTTGTGACTGCTCCAGGGTGTCTCATTTTTGGCAATGCTTTTCAGTAGATATTATTTGAGTTGGATGTGTAACTTAAAGCTGTGAAGAGATACAACCTTTGGTTTCTGAAATGAGGAGGCAACATTTTATAATATAAGCCCCAAAATGTGTATCCTTACAGTATATTTATAATCCAAGAGCTTCTGTTATTCTGTAGAATCTTCTCTGAGCCTCAGGTTTCTTTAGATGAATTTTTACTAAGAGGTCTTACAGTCATAATATCGATGCAAAAGCAGAGCTCCAGATATCTAGAATTAACCAGATGCTAATCAGGCATTTAATAATGTGAATATGTGTAATCCCCTTAGAGTCATATTTAGTTTCTTGTTCATTTATGGTTTGAAGAATAGGAAAAGGGAAAGAAAGCACTGGGCATACAGCTGCATGTGATGTGTACAAAACACACACTGTTAAACAAGGAAAATGAAAAGACCCACTAACACTGCCATGTCCCTGGCCACGCCCCCTGCCTCGTCTATGTCTGTCACATGTTCTGTTTGTGTTTACATGCTGTCCTTTCTCCATGTGCTGTCTATGTGCCTCATTTACATCATGTCTTGTCCACGCCCCCCAGTCATGTCATGTCATGTTTCATTGTATGTACCTGTGTCTTGTCTGCTCACAGCCCTTACTCATCTCCTATCATGATTAAGTGTGCTTCAAAAGCGTTGCCATGTTTCAGTCCAGGTCCGTCATTGTATATGTCAACCGTATATTTTCTACAGGTTATATGTGTACATCAAAACTTGTCACAGATATGTTCACATATGTCTCTTGTTCACAGCCACAGTGTTTATATCATTCAATAACATCACGTTTCTGGAGCCACGCTGTCTTCCATTTTTTCCTGCACCCATTGAAGCTGACACACTGCCCTGTGCTGTGTATTTTTAATTAATGTTTCAAACACTAACATGTGTTCATATGTCCTCTTGACTGAAACTTCAGTGGGTATGTCTAGCTGTTTTTTCTTATTACATTTCTTGTATGTATGAGTTCAGATTGTGTGTGATTTAATGTTAGAGCTGAGCCTGTAGCAGTGGTCACACAGCCAGTGCTGAGATATTGAACCACACTGACATGTTTTACACACTCTCACTTTTCAGCCTCATTACACTGCTGCTGTGCTTTAGGAAAGAAAGTTGAAATGTGCCTCACTGACTCAAGGTTATGATGTATAAGTGCTGAAATTAAGTCTGCAAAGTATTTCTGAAATGAGTCACGATAGAGCCTATTTCCCCATCAGTCAAAACAATTTTTTAAAAGATATATAAACTCCCCCTGCCTCTGCATCTCTTTGTCTCTCTGTCTCTCTCTCTCTCTCTTTCTATCTCTGTCTGTCTTTCTCTCTCTCTTTCTCATCTCTCTGTCTCTTTCTCCACTTCCCACTCCCTTTCTCTAGGCCTTTCTTTTCCTCTCATTTCCTCTTTTACTGTAATCTCCATCTTGCTCTCCATCTCTCCCCTTCTCCAGCCCTCTTCATGTCCACCTTTCTCTCTTTCTCCATTCTCTCTCTTTGTTTTTCCTCTCTCTCTCTTTCTCTCTCTCCTCTCCACTTTTCCTTCTCTCTCTCTCTCTCACTCTCTCTCTCTCTTTCTTTTTCTCTCACTTTCTATATTTGTCTCATTCCCCAACACTTACTGTTTAACTTTATTTTATTGTTTACATTTCTTTCCATCTGTTCTTTCTTGTTTCTCTCACTTCATCTCTTGCTTCTCTGCTTCTGTCTCTTTCTTTAATTCACCTGTTTTCTTTCTTGATTTTGTCTTTCTTTCTCTCACTTTATACAGTATTTCTCATTTCCACTCTTATTTCACTGTCTCCATTTCTCCTTTTTTCTTTCTTTATTCACTCTTTCTCACTTACATTTATTCTATTGCACTCTCTACCACCTCTTTCTCAAGGTTTTTCTTTAATTCCCTCTCTTAATTTCCAACTCTCTCTTTCATGCACACTCACTTTCTTTATCTTCCTCTGTCCATTTATTCTTTCTTTATTCTTTCTCTCTTCTGTAAGAATGGCAGGAATGATGTTTGAGAGAAGAGTGTGTGTAGAGGTGTGGTGGGAGGTCAAGTGTGTGTCTCTGTGATGATGTGTCAGAATGATGGGAAACCACACACACACACACACACACACACACACACACACACATGGCTTAGAGTGTGAAATTTTGAGTGTGGTGCAGGCCCTGGGGCTCAGCAGTTCTCATTGATGGATCTTTCATAACTCCATAACGGCCTATTATGTAAAAGACTCATGAATAGAGATGTGACGGGCAGTGATACAGAGGGGTGGAGGGACAGAAGGAGAGGGGCCTGGCAGGAGAGGAGGAGAGGAGGTGAGGTGGATGGCCAACAATCTGCAGGCTGTTTCAGTCGTTCTGATTTACTCTCTCATTATCAGCTATAATTCAGTCTCCATGACGACTCGCCGCAGGCTGAACTGCCTCAAAGCCGACGATAAGATTCAAAAGTCACACAAATCACATGATCTATGAATATAGTCCTGCTGATCACATGACATTTAATGCACAGAGGATAAAACTGGAGAATGCTGCTACTCTAAAACTAAGTTAAGGGGTCAAAGAAGAGTGGGACCTTTTTAGAGTGGTTGCTTGTCCAGCAATGTCTGCAGCAAACACTCAACTGACCTATCCAAGCTCTGCCCACAAATACAGTGGAACATCCACATTAATCCATTCTAAAGTGCCTGATGATAATCAAAATGAATAATAACTGAAGCAATATTTCTCATCAGGGGGCCCCAAGTGGCCCAGCGGGCAAAGACGCTACCACTACGACCCTAGGATCGCGAGTTCGAATCCCAGTCATGCTGTTTGCCATCAACAGCCGGGGCCCAAGAGAGCAAAAATTGGCAGAGCGCCAGGGTAGATGGCACTCTCTCTCTCCCTATCACTCACACATTGCAATGTCCGCTGGCTCAGGCGTCTACTGACTGGTCCAATCGGAGCTGAGGACCCTGTGTGCCTTCCTCCGAGCGCGTTAGGTTCTCCAGTGATGGTGTATCAGCGGTGGTTCGAAAAGAGGTGGTGGCTGCACCACACGCAGCGGAGGAGGCTTGTGCTTGCCTGCACCCTCCTAGAGTCAGGGACATTGCAAAGTGATGGGGAGAGGCCTAATGGAGGGGATGGGCTAATTGGCTACTGCTACATTGGGAAGGGGATAAAATTTGGCAAAAACCTAGAAATAAAAAAAAAAAAAAAAATACTCCAATTAATCCATTCCAGACACTCCAAAATATGAACAAAATATTTTTCTTTCTCAAGGAGTGTGTTCTCTCTCTCTCTCAATCTGTATCTCTCTCTCTCTCAATTTGTATCTCTCTCCCTCTCTGTCTCTGTATCTCTCTGTCTCTCTCTCTCTCTCTCTCTCTCTCTCTCTCTCTCTCTCTCTCTCTCTCTCTCTCTCTCTCTCTCTCTCTCTCTCTTTCTCTCTCTGTCTCAATATGTATCTCTCTCTCTCTCTCTCAATTTGTATCTCTCTCCCTCTCTGTCTCTGTCTCTGTATCTCTCTCTCTCAATTTGTATCTCTCTCCCTCTCTGTCTCTGTATCTCTCTCTCTCTGTCTCTCTCTCTCTTTCTCTCTCTCTCTTTCTCTCTGTCTCAATCTGTATCTCTCTCTCTCTCTCTCAATTTGTATCTCTCTCTCTCTCTCTCTGTCTATGTCTCTGTATCTCTCTCTCTCTCTCTCTCTCTCTCTCTGTCTCTCTCTGTCTCTCTCTTTCTCTCTCTCTCTGTCTCAATCTGTATCTCTCTCTCTCTCTCTCTCTCGGGTCTCAATGCTTTTGGACTATGTTTGTTTTTGTGAAGCTCTTTAGCTTTTGTCTGCTCTGCACTTGCTTCCACTCATAAGTCTGGGTACAGTCCCGTAACAACTCTTACCTTTACTGAAGACTCTTCTTGGCATATAGAAATGTGTTCAGAGAGGTATGTTTCTGGTACACTCAATAAACAAGCAAAAAAACACTGTAAAAACAATGGAAATGTTTAGAATGAATGCACAGGGTGAACAAGAAAAAAAGCCAGAATGAACGACAAATACATGGATGAATGACAAATGTGTGGGTGGATGCTTTCTTTTCCCAAAATTAGCGGCGAGTCACATGGGCAGATGAAAAACAAGTGGATGAATGATAGCTGAGACAAAATTTCACTAAACATTTTTAATGATAACTGAATTGTACAATATCCAGGGCAAATGATAACCGAGGTATTTTAAACAAATCACGACCAAGGCAAAGTGTTAACCTCCATTTTTGAAAAGCAGAGTGTGTTCTGAGCGCTTTACCCCCCGTAGAGTATTTGATTCAGCATGTGGAGCTACTGTAGTTCAGATTCAAACATGAAGTGAACTGTACAGTACAGCAGGGTCTGCTGTGTTTATTCACAAATAAAATCAGGTATGATAACCAGCAATGAGCATTGAGATATCTGGAGACAATTAAACATCAAATCTCAAATCATTTACAGTACTTATATTTAAAAATATACATTTACAAATCTCCACCTCCACCTCTTCAGGTGAATATCATCCATCCTAATTTATTTTTTTTCACAAATCAAACTGTGCAAACAACATGACTAGAAAAAATACACAACTGTTCTATGTGTGTAAAGGATGTTTTTCAAAACACATAAAGCAGTGATAGTATATTATTGCTAACTGTTAATTTCCACTTCCCTCACTTCTCATGTTTCGCTTCCAAGAACATCATTTGAACTTCCCATATTAATACTTGCAGCTTTTCTACAGCTTTTTTTTTTTAATTGCGGAACATAGAACGGAAAACATCATTTTGCTTAAATTTATGTTCTGACAAAAAGGATATTAAGCAATTTTACAGATAAAAACAAGATGTCAAAATCAGCTAATCAGCAAAGAAGTGTTTTTGTGATTATTCAGCCTAAAGCTGAAGCACTACAACTGGAATTGCAAAGTTGTGAAACTTTAACTCTTTGCAGTGAGCAGTGTAAGTTGGGTGTCTGATTGTTCTCATATGTACAATATCTTGTATTTTATTATCAGAAATGAAAGCCAGAGAGTCCCTCTCAGCTAATATAGAGAATATCAAACCTTATTTGATCTTCTCTTCATATCAAAGACATGCAGGTCAGCTCCTGGATTGTCATAGTACATCACTTAAGTTCAGTGTGTCTCCTCCTGAAGGACTTGCTGAATGGTGTAATTTAGTGCATCTAAAAAAAGTCTCAAATATTTAGGACTGAGTTTTTCTCCTAGTGAGGAGTTAAATATGTGCTGCACCATGTGGTACATAAAGTCCTTTCAGTGCTGTGCAGCCTGAAAAAGTATTTGTGGGACAAAATAAATTTTTTGTGTGTTCAACAGCAAATCATAAGCATGTGTTATTATACTACAAATAGGTATGTAAATTAACATGAAAAATATTTTAAAAATATGGTTAAGAGTTTAGCCTTAGACATGCACTACTGGGCAAAAGTTAAAGTTTTACTACAGTTTTAGAAAGTTTTAGAATGTTTCTGTTGGGCACATTGTTGATCATCCTACCAAAACATACAGCACCCTCCATAATTATTGGCACCCCTGGTTAAGAAGTGTTTTTGACTTCTAATAAATTCTTTTTTTTAATAATATAGGACAACAATGCAAAAAAGAGAAAAATCTAAGTTTTAATTCAAGTGCCTTTATTTGGTGGGGAAAAAAATCACACGTTAAGAAATAAATCTTTTGAATGAAAGACACTATATGCCATTATTGGCACCCCTGGTTTTTAGTACTTTGTACAACCTCCTTGCCGACAAGACAGCACTTAATCTTCTATAACTCTTCACAAGATGGGAGAATACAGAAAGAGGGATCTTCGACCATTCCTCTTTGCACAACCTCTCTAAATTTTCCAGAGTCCTGGGTCTTCTGCTATGCACTCTCCTCTTCAGCTCACCCCACAGCTTTTCTATTGGGTTGAGGTCTGGGGACTGAGATGGTCATGAGAGGATCTTGATTTTGTGCCATATGAACCATTTTTGAGTAGATTTGGCCACATGTTTAGGGTCCTTATCTTGCTGAAAGACCCAGTGATGACCCATCTTCAGCTTTCTGGCAGAGGCCACCAGATTCTGATTCAAAATGTCCTGATATTTCAAAGAGTTCATGATCCCATGTATCCTTACAAGGTTCCCAGGTCCTGAGGAGGAGAAACAGGCAAACAGCATCACCAATCCTCCCCCATACTTAACAGTGGGCATGAGCTGTTTTTCTGCGTTCTCATCTTTGGTGTTACGCTTACGGTATTTGTTGCCAAAAAGCTCTATCCTGGTCTCATCTGACCAAAGCACACAGTCCCAATTAAAATCCCAGTCTCGCTTGGCAAACTCCACCCATTTACGCTTATGAGTATAACTCAGAAAAGGCTTTCTCTGTGCATGCCTCTGTGCCATGCTTGTTGGCATGTATATAGAGCCTGATGGTTATTTGGGAAACCTTGTAACTACAAAATGCTACAATTTGATTCAATTCTCTTACAGCAGGGGTGTCCAAATCCAGTCTTGGAGGGCCGGATTCCTGCAGAGTTTGGTGATTTCTCAGCTCTGACACTACAATTAAACCTGCTCAGTACCTGCTGAGCTGAATCAGGTGTGTTTGATCAGGAAGATCACCAAACTCTGCAGGAATCCGGCCCTCCAGGACTGGATTTGGACACCCCTGTCTTACAGTGAGCTTTGGAGAACTTTTTACGTCTCTTACCATCCTTCTCACTGTGTGTGGTAGAGGTGGGCGGATCGATCCAAATATGATAAAATCGATACCACCGCTGGTATTGGTATTGAACAATACTCGTGTAAAAAGATCGATACTCAAGCTTTTTTCTCTCACGCACGCACTGACTGCTGCGCACGCGGATTCATCAAAGTCTCCTCTGTGAGCAGCGCTGTGTTGCGTCACACAGCACGGAGCAGCACGCCCTCCTGTCGCTCCTCCCCCCTCTCGTCTTTTGCTGTTGCACCATCAGGTGGCTCAGCGGCGCCAGCCAAACAGCCATGCAGGGCTCAGCCTGGCCCGCCTACTCACCGCTCTCCTCCAAGATTGTTTTAATAAGCTTTAAGTTATATTTTTTACACTCTTTATTTAAGAAAAAAACGTAGAGACGTGCACTGAAAGGAAGAAATTCCTTATTTTTTGTATTATTTTATTGTATTGTTCAACTTGAAAAACAGAATAAGTTGAAACTGTTTACAGTTATTTGTTGTGGCGTTAATTTTGTTTTATTGTGGTTTGTCAGCTCTCTACCTCAGGAGATTTTGTTTTAAGTTGTGTTGAGTGATATTTTACACTCTGCTTATTTAAGAAAAAAACAGAATTGCACTGAAAAGAAGAAAAAATCTTATTTTTTTATTTTTCCTAAGAACAATTCTATTTGAAAAAAGAAACAAAGAAAGAAAGAACTAGAAAAGATGTCTAGTGAGGGGAGAATTTTTATTTTATTTTTGTATTGCTGTTTCTCCTTTTCTACCTCAAAAAAGTTTTATTTTCCTAATGTTAAGGCAAACTTTTGTTGTTTTGTTACTGTTCCATTGTTTCTAAACAAAAATGTTGATTGTGATGAAGTATTTTGTCACCTACAACGTTTGGTGAAATTCTGTCCTAGGTCTTTTGGATCCTTTGGATCTATAAAGCTTAAATATTAGAAAGTATCAGTATCGGTATTGATATTGGTGATACTGGCCCTGTATTTACTTTAAAACTCCCGATATCTCCCACCTCTAGTGTGGGGTGGAAAGATACACTTGCGTCCTCTTCCAGGCTTGTTTGTCACAGTTCCAGATGTTTTGAACTTTTTGATGATTGCTCTGACTGTAGATAAGGACATCTGCAGGTGAGTGGCTATTTTCTTGTAGCCATTGCCTGATTTATGAAGGTCGACACACATCTGCCTTACTTGAATAGTGTGTTCTCTTGTCTTTCTAATGTTTAAGAGTGAGTAGGAGAAATAGGTCTCTGTGTAACGCCATATTTATACCCCAGGAAAACAGGAAGTGATGAATTACTAATTAAGATAGATACTAGATACTTTGATCCACTTTATAATCTACAGTAGAAAGGACATAAATGGTTCAAATACATTTATTTTCAAGAAATGTTTAAGGGTGCCAATAATTGTGGAATGTGTCATTTTATGGGAAATAATTGTTTTTCTTTTTTTTTCACTTGAGTTGAAGGTTGCTTTTTTCTAATTTTTTTCAGACTGAGATTATTCTTCTGCAATAAAAAAATATTTTAAGACTTTTAACACATTTTAATTAGGGGTGCCAATAATTATGGAGGGCGCTCTAAGTCCAAACTCTGCCAGAACTACCTCAGAAAAAAAGAACAAGATGGTCAGCTTGAAAACATGGAGTGGAGCACAGACTCCAGACTTAAACCCCATCCAGCTGATTTAGGATGAAGTGAAAAGCAAAGCAAACCTACAAGTGCCAACATTTATGTGACGTTCTGCAGCAGATTAGTGAAGAACTGTCTGAAGAATGTTTGATGTCTGTTGTAGAAAGAATGTCACGAGTGTGTTCAGCTGTTATATCTGACAAAGGAGCTACTTTGTGTCCAAACATATCTGTTTTGACAAACGTGGACACATGACTTGGACTCGAGTCCGACTCGAGTCACCAAACTGATGACTTGTGACTTGACTCACAACATCACTAAAGACTTGTGACTTGACTTAGACTTTACCTTTACTGACTTGGACTTGGAATTTGACTTGAGATTTGAGACTTGAAAAGACTTGAAACCCCCATTTGAACATAATAAATAAGTCAAACTGAATCACATAACTGGATCATTTTGTATTAAATGGTGCTGTAACGCTTGTCATTACCCGATCCGTTCACTCTGCCAGATTTGTACCGTGCATGTGCATAATCACATCATTTCCAGATAAAGTTTTATGAATTGCATTGAATCAGAGTAGTATTTTGGTGAAGGATGAACACTTTTGCACTTTATCGTTTTTATGAATATATGTTTAATTGTTTGTTAAAAAGAAGCAATTTACGTTTTCAGCACTTTGTAGGATTACTCACTAAAGGGTGGACTTACATAGACAATGGGGAGCAGATGTGTGATAGCAACAGCGAGGTTGCCAGGTCCCCAAAAATCTCCATCCCAATGTCTGACAAAGC
>BRDA01001072.1:38922-59820 GCA_036984385.1 Crenuchus spilurus | reverse complement strand
TTTAATCCATTCGTGCAGTGAAACACACACACTAGTGAACACATTCATTTATTAGTCCCATAGTGGGGAAATTGAAAGAAAAGGGCAAAATACATTTTGATAAAAAATTTCTTTATAGCATCAAAGATGGTTTTTCTATTACTATAAGCTTGACATCATAACTATAGCAGAACCCTTTTGAGGGCTATATAGAACCATCTACAACATGTCCCTCATCTATCTGAAGAACCCTTTCACCATGGAAACCCTTTATCCACTCGAAGGGCTCTTGGAGTAGAACCCTATATATATATATATATATATATATATATATATATATATATATATATATATATATATATATATATATATATATATATTCTGTCATTGTCTTTGCTGACTCAGTAAACATAGTGACTTATGTTGTATGGAATGCAGTAAGTGACTATTTTGTTACTTCTCTGTGGATTATTTTCTGTTTTAATCTCCACATTTCTGTATCCTGTTACGGTGTAACGCTTACCTGGTATAGCCCCATCCCCCCATCTCTCTCTCTTTCTTAGGGTAGTGAATTACACTGGCTGGCCTGTGCCCTGTATGTGGCCTGCAGGACAGCAGTACCCACTGTAGGTAAAGGCACAGCCGAAGGAAACTATGTGTCCCTGACACGGATTCTGCGCTCTTCAGAACAGAGGTTAACAAACTTCATGGTCTTCATATTTTGCCAAAGTTTAGCACTTTTTCACCTCATGTGCACATTATTAGGGTGGTCCAGGGTCTGCATGACATTTTCTTTCCTCCCACACTGCCATTTGATGCTACTATTGTGGAAAAGTAAAAATGTAATTTTTTATCAGGATCAGTTGATATTTGGTTTTGCTCAATCAAATGAAATCAGATTTACTGTAAATGTAACTTTTACTAGCAGAAGGTCAGTGACTGTAAACAATGCTGCTTAGTTTGTGTTTAGTTTACTTACTGTAACCTCAACATTTACTGACTTCTTCTGTTTTTATACTCTACTATTAAATATTCATTACATGTCACATGTTGAATTGAAGTGTTTGTGATGCTGTTGATGACTCACAGACTCAGTCAGTCATAGTGAGCATCGCAGCTCTACTCAACAGTTTAGTTGATAATAAAATGGTTTGTTGTTTGTTTCTGTACTTTTTGTTAGGATGTCTGTATAAACTGGCTTATATGAGAGCTTTGCTTGTATTGAGCCTAAAAACCCTAAATATTAAGTCATTTTGAACATTTTTTCACCACATTGTTCATTCCAGATTAAAATAAGTGAGTGCAGGCTGGGGGTTTGATTTCATTACATTACATGTTATTTGTACGAGCTCACATTTAGATGTTGTGACACTTAAATACTCCCAACTAATGTAAAATATCTCTTTTCTGATGTTATGCTGTAGTAACCTTAGATTTGTTCTACCCCAATGTAATCCTACAAATGTAATTGCTGAAGTTGATGATGAAATTATGTGAAAGGTTAGGTTATACATATGCACTTTAGTAACTGTGACTTTCTGTTTTTGTAGTTTGATCGAGTTCTTCAGCAAAATGAAGAAATGGCAGGATATGGCCAACTTGCCAAAGGAATTCCGGCAGAGCACCGAAAAGCTGGAAAGGAACTTTACTGTGACTGCTGTCATCTTCAAGAAATATGTTCCCATTTTCAGAGACATATTTAAAACCCCCACTGAAGAGCCACCTAGAACCCACAGAAGCAGGAAACAGAGGTGGGTTCTTAGCCTAAAGTTAATTTGTTCTCCTGTACTTCACTACTGTATGTGCTGTGTGGTTAGCTAATGTGTAACCTTTATTGACATTTAAAGTTACGTAACTGAAAAGGTCCAAGCTCAGGCATAGTAGTTAATAATTCTCACTTATTATTTATTTTCACATGTAATTTTATTTATATAAACGTCTTTGATAGGTGAGTAAAGCTTAGAGACAGCTGAAGTGGTGTGATGAACTTGCTGACTTTGTACTTTTTGCTATTTAAAGTACATATGGTTTAAACTAAATATTTTAACAAGGAAAATACAGCAATCCCCCCTCCCCCTGCTGCTTCACAAATGGTATAATCCACTCTCTCTCCTACCCACCCCTTCCTGAAGCCATGTACAAGCGTACAAGTGAGTGCCAGGGTTTGCAGTCGAGTTTAGTGAGTAGTCCTAAATGCTTAAGTAATTTTTCCTGTACAGTAAGCGATGTACAGTAGCTGTAGAATAGCTCATATGAACAGGCTAAAAGCCGAGCCGTCTATATATTGTAGTAAAATTAAATATTTATGCAGTGATTTCTGTTTTTAGTGATTTATATTAAAGCACAAAATAGGGACTGTAGTTGTGGGAGCAAAATTTTATAAAAAATGTGTTCAGCATTTTAATTACCATCATATCTGATGTTTAAAATGAAACACACTTACCACCTGTGTTATAGTATGTATCTATCATATCATATAACATATCAATGTCTGCAGGGCTGCTAGTCTCACTGGGTGTTTAGCACCCCTAAAGCTCTGTTCCTAGAATCATCCTGGTCTTCTCTGTCCTTGGACCAGGCTATAAAAACCTACATGACCTCATGCTTGCTGTTCTATAAGACGTTTGAATTAACGGCTGTTTCCTGTGTCCTCAGGCGGCATCCCTGCACCGTGGCGGAGGTGTTCCACTTCTGCTGGGTCCTGTTTGTACATGCAAAAGGTGAGGAACAAAGCTCTCAGAGCTGGGCTCATGCTGGGCTTTCTTAGGTTATTGCCTCTTAATCATTTCCATTTTTAATGAAGACAAAAGGTTTTGAATAGTATAGTGAGTTAAATTAGTGAATACTAAAATTCTTTACTTCATTAATTGACTGTGAGATGGGCTTTTGTAATATTGATCTCGTCAAAGGCTACAGTATACAAATGAACCTCTAACCAGTCAGTAAATGCTTTATTGTAGTGTTGTGAGCAATTTCGCCAATCACTTGTCATTTAGTTATGGATCAAAGCAGTCAGATGATCCAAAAATCATCGTATTTGGTTAAAGTGAGTGCAGGCTGATCTTTTACCATGTCACATTAGGGACAGGCCTGTCACGGTCATGTCATTGTTGCAGTCAATTAACTTGTACAAATAATTGCTATTAACAATATTTTTTATTTTATTTTATGCAACAAAGCACAATCCCAAATCAGTTATAAATGTGACGTTTGGCTTGAGAGTATGACAATACAAACCATGCATGCATACTAACAACATTAGTGTTAGCTGGCTGGATGACAAACATTCCTCTAAAATTGTTGTAGCAGTTTTTCTTTTATTTATATTTATTTACCTAAGAAGTGATGCAACTGCGACTGTCAACATAACAGAAAAATAATTGTGGATAGATCATTAAAACCAGATTAGGTCACATTAAGATTAAATAATTGCAATCATCTCAAATATTTGTGTTCAGATGATTATGTAATAACTGTGACAGGCCTCATCCAGGATTCTCCAGTGCATATCAGGGGTTCTACAAAGCTTTTAAAGCTGTTCTGATTGCTTTTAGAACAGTGTGGCATGTCTGTTGTTTTATTTATATTTATTTGTTCAGTCTGACTACGGTAATGATGTAAGGTGTATATTATAAAGTCACAGTACACAACATGAAGCCTTAATTCACTTGATCATCTAAATCCACCTCCCGTACAGTCACAGGGAGAGTAAAGACTTGTGTGCTTTTATAATATTCAAACTGACTTCAACTTCATCCATGAATGTACAAAATCATGATGTTAATGCTCAGGGTGCAGGTTAATGAGAAGATGAAATCAGGAGGTAACATGCAAGCTGGCGAGCTGGGAAAGAGAAGAAAGCAGCATTTATTGGATTTATTGCTCAGTAAAGGCTGAGCGGCTCATTTAGCCTTGGAGGGTGTTGAGCTTAGAGATTGTGCCTATTCTCTTGGTCATGTGATCAATTATTATTAGGGCCTGTGCAGGCTTGTCTGCATCAGCTAGAAGTCACAGGGGGCATGCGCACACACACACACACACACACACACACATCCACTGCATTGATTTTTTTTTTCTTTGAAATTTGTATTGAGAATTGTTAGACTTTGTGTTATTGTTACTTTTCCAAAATGACTATTTTAATTAAAAACATGAAAATACCGGATTGAGTCAGTGAGCCAGTGAAGGTTAAATATGTTCAGTGGTGCATACAACCACAAAAAAGAACAAGAAGGTTGAACAGGTGTAACTTTTCAGTAAACAGGGTTTGGCAGTGTGACAATGTGTTATCATCATATAATGTAGGCTTAATGTAGGCTTATCAGTACTTAAAGAAAACTGAACAACTGCATGTTTATTACATTTGCATAACTGTTTAATTATATGTAGTGAAGAACAGTATATGAAATAATAAAATTTCACTATTGTAGTAATTTATGTTGTTATTACAGACGCACACACACGTGTGTGTGTGTGTGTAATACAAAACATATTATAATAAAATATTTCAATATTTTATTTCAATATATAATACAGTGGAATCTTGGTTATCGTTTGCCCTGGTTATTGTACAGTTCAGTTATTGTAGACTTTTTTCCCAGTTACCGTTTGTCCACCCAGTTTTTTGTTTGTGTGTCCACGTGACTCGCCTCTAATGTATCGAAAACAAGGCATCCACAAACACATGCGTCATTTATTTTGGCTTAGTTTCTCATTGTTTCTTGTTGATAACACTCAAAACAAAGTAAAACACATCATACTAAAGCGACAGCGCACACCACTATGGGTGCTGAAAACAAATATCGGCCGAGAACCCCGAGAACAGGTGTACAAAACAAAGGTTGTCGGATGTACCACATTGGCACTCTCTAAAACAGAACATAAACCTGTAATGTTCATTTATCCATTTCATTAGTCTTTTGTATTTATTTCTCATTGTGTTCTGTATGTAAAATATAATTATTCTATATAAAATTTATTTTTGTTCATATTTTGGAGTGTCTGGAACAGATTAATTGGATTTACATTATTTCTTATGGGAAATAATGCTTCAGTTATTGTTCATTTTGGTTATTATCCGACTTTAGAACAGATTAATGACCACAACAAGGTTACACTGAATATGTAAGTAACCCTACAGCAGTGATTTTATGTGCGCTAAAGTTTTGGTTTAACCATTTCCTCTCCTCATGGCAATTTAATATTGTTTGTAGTTGTTTTTAATACATGATTTGTTTAATCAGTACTTATGAGGAGCATCATGGAGAACATCTGAACTGCACTTCTCACACTGGCTCATACTGTATCAGCTTTTTTACAGCAACATTTCAATGTATTTATGTTTATTTACATTTTTCTATATGCTATATGGTGTTTTATAAATAAAAGCACACTTATTGCAAAGATAAATGGTTTTAAATAACATCTTTAGGTTTTCCAGAACACATTATTTTGCAAAATTGTTCAACAAATTGTTCAAAACTCTTAATTGCAGGAAAGAAAACATGAAAACACTGTTGCACTACATGCAGCATGTTAAGTCTGAAGTGTACGTGTGTGATGTTGCAGAACAATGGAGTTTGACAGCTGCATGCCTTATCCGTGTTTAAAGAACAGCAGGCAGAAAAAAAAGTACACCAACCGAGACAATTATTTCCGGGCATGTGCAGCACTGCTTATCATAGCAACCAGTGCAGATGACAAGTCAGGACTTGTCTGTATTTGAGCAGCCTGTGGTCTGTAGACGGCCAGTGGGATGGTTCTCTCTTTCCTTCTTCTTTCCTCCCTCCTTCATTTCAATCCCTTCATTCTTCTGTGGTGGTATAGAGGTTGTTCTGTGCAGGGATTCAGAACCAGACTTGTGGACAACACTGAGGATTTTGTAAGTACAGTACACCCTATATTAATGCAAATTTGCTAAAGAGAAAGTCTCACTTCATATTATTAAGTGTTGCTGTTATTACTGAGGCATTAATCAGCTGCTATGCATTATTTGGTAATTATGATGCTAATATATAAGTGATACTTTTAAAGAGTGATGTAATTACATTGATTTGTTTCTGTTTAATATAAATACAGTGGCTTAACAAAGGCTAATGTAGCAGGGTCATATAAAGTATAGGTCAGTGTGTATGTGACAATCTGTGTAATCTCTTTGCATAGTGATAGACATATTCATCATTTTTTATTGGAAATACCCTGGTGATTGTTGTCTGGGCTTGGTGTGCCAGGTTCCTCTTCAAATGAATTCAACAGGAAGGAATAAATCTACACTGTGGCTCCTAGCAGTGCCACTTTTTCCTCTGCAGACTTTTCCTGTTGTTTGAAGTGGATCTCAGCTCCTGTCTGGCTGATATATAGTGTGTCTGGTGTGGTAAGGCTGATATGAAGCATGTTTCAGCTCATAGTGGTAGTGCCTAATGCTTCGGAGGCAGCAGGAAGGATGGTGGCTGGAAGGACTGTGCTGTTGGTAGACTGATGACAGGCGCTGTGTGATGTCTGCAGAATGTTCTTAACCCTACTATTATCCTTGGGGTCAATTTGACCCCATTCAGTGTTTAGCATCTTTAAATAATAATTTTTACTTCATATTTAATGACTTTTCCTAATTTATTGATAACTACTGAGTACAGAACATTAACATGTTGGTATGTTTTCAGTGTTCTGTACATATGTTGTATGCATCTGTGTTCTTTGGGGTTACTTTGAAAGTATCAACATTTTACAGAGAATGATGTGTGTGAGACAGAGGATGATGTGTGTGAGACAGGAGTATGTGTCTGAGACAAAGGATGATGTGTCTGAGACAAAGGATGATGTGTGTGAGACAGAGGATGATGTGTGTGAGACAGAGGATGATGTGTGTGAGACAGAGGATGATGTGTGTGAGACAGAGGATGATGTGTGTGAGACAGAGGAGAATGTGTCTGAGACAGAGGATGATGTGTATGAGACAGAGGAGTATGTGTCTGAGATAGAGGAGTATGTGTCTGAGACAGAGGATGATGTCTGTGAGACAGAGGAGAATGTGTGTGAGACAGAGGATGATGTGTGTGAGACAGAGGATGATGTGTGTGAGACAGAGGATGATGTGTATGAGACAGAGGATGATGTGTGAGACAGAGGAGAATGTGTCTGAGACAGAGGAGTATGTGTCTGAGACAGAGGAGTATGTGTCTGAGACAGAGGATGATGTGTGTGAGACAGAGGATGATGTGTGTGAGACAGAGGATGATGTGTATGAGACAGAGGATGATGTGTGAGACAGAGGAGAATGTGTCTGAGACAGAGGAGAATGTGACTGAGACAGAGGAGAATGTGTCTGAGACAGAGGATGATGTGTGTGAGACAGAGGATGATGTGTGTGAGACACAGGAGAATGTGTCTGAGACAGAGGAGACTGTGTCTGAGACAGAGGAGACTGTGTCTGAGACAGAGGATGATGTGTCTGAGACAGAGGATGATGTGTCTGAGACAGAGGAGAATGTGTGTGAGACAGAGGATGATGTGTGTGAGACAGAGGATGATGTGTCTGAGACAGAGGATGATGTGTCTGAGACAGAGGAGAATGTGTGTGAGACACAGGAGAATGTGTCTGAGACACAGGAGAATGTGTCTGAGATAGAGGAGAATGTGTCTGAGACAGAGGATGATGTGTGTGAGACACAGGAGAATGTGTCTGAGACAGAGGAGACTGTGTCTGAGACAGAGGAGACTGTGTCTGAGACAGAGGATGATGTGTCTGAGACAGAGGATGATGTGTGTGAGACACAGGAGAATGTGTCTGAGACAGAGGAGACTGTGTCTGAGACAGAGGAGACTGTGTCTGAGACAGAGGATGATGTGTCTGAGACAGAGGATGATGTGTCTGAGACAGAGGAGAATGTGTGTGAGACAGAGGATGATGTGTGTGAGACAGAGGATGATGTGTGTGAGACAGAGGATGATGTGTCTGAGACAGAGGAGAATGTGTGTGAGACAGAGGAGAATGTGTCTGAGACAGAGGAGACTGTGTCTGAGACAGAGGAGACTGTGTCTGAGACAGAGGATGATGTGTGTGAGACAGAGGATGATGTGTGTGAGACAGAGGATGATGTGTCTGAGACAGAGGATGATGTGTGTGAGACACAGGAGAATGTGTCTGAGATAGAGGAGAATGTGTCTGAGACAGAGGAGACTGTGTCTGAGACAGAGGATGATGTGTGTGAGACAGAAAATGATGTGTGTCACAGCAGTATTGTATTGTTCACATGTTGCTCTTTTATGGCTCGGGAGTGTCTAGAAATTCCTTTGGAGAGGCAAAAAGAAGACATGAGAGAGGTCTGGGGTAGAACATATCAAGATTCCTCTCTTGAGCATTATCATCTTGGCAAATGTGAGACTATTAAGATCTCTACTAAAACTCATGACATGTGAAATTACTCACATTTTCTCAGGAGAAATCTCCAAGCAATCGTCTAATTTAGCTTTCATCTGTAGCAGAAAGGGATTTTTCTTTCTTATGTGCACCTCCACTGAAAAAGCCATGCACTGAATGTTCTTGATACAAATGCACATTATTTTCACATGAAAACAAACAAGGTCAAAATGATTTCCAAAACTTTTACTGTACACATTTGAGTCTGTGCATAATTCTGAATGTGTCTACAGTTACTGGTCACTTTGTAGGTTTACTGTTATAGACTGTAGCTGTGTTGCTGCACTAAATTTGTCAGCCAGACTATCCTGTCCATCAGTGGGGACAACCACAACATCACCACTGACCAGATATTATTTGTGTGGTTGACGTGTCTCAGCAGGGCAGTTATGTATATATAAATATATAAATAACATGGCAGTGTTTAGTATGTGTTGTGCTGGCACGCATGTATCGGGTACAGCAGGTTTGATAGGGGCACAGTTTTACTGTATATTCAGCCTCTATTTGATCTCTGTCTCTCTCATTACTCTCTGTAGGAAACTTTCCAATGATCAGCGATGACCTTGTGAACTCCTATCACCTGTTGCTGTGTGCACTTGACCTGGTGTACACCAACTCTCTGTTGTGCTCCAACCGTAAGGATCTACTCAACCCCTCATTCAGAGGTATGCTTACAAATGTTGGTGTTACTATACCTATGAGTACTTTCATTGACTTCTGTGTTACTGTAGCTGAGTAGTGGTACACTTAGTATGTCTAAGCCTGTAAGGACCGCCCCCACTGAGCAGTGATTGGCCACTAGGGTGGGCCCTTTACTTGTCACTACTGGGTTACCTCCTCCACCAGCACAGAAATAGGGCACTGGGGCAAGCCCCTTTCCCCTTATTGATTATCTTTCATTCTTTAGCACCAGTAATTAGCTCATCGTGCTCAGCTGGTTACTGGCTTTCTTAAAGGCTCCGGCTCCAAGATATTTCATTCATTCATTTCAGTCTTCTGGTCTGCAGACAGGCTTTCGTAGGGGCCCTGTTCTGCCCCGACTTGTATCTCCTGAATCTCAGTTTCACAGTCACTGGTCTCCTCTCAGTCTAGTTTAAGGTGGTCAGGGATGTTGCTTTTTTATTATTTTCTTTGTTTTATATAGTATATTGTTGCCTAAAAAGGAGGTGTGCTGGTAAAACCATGATCCTAGCAGGCTGCCCTTGATCATCTCTGCCTGTAGCATATATTGTTTGTTTTGTATTTTGGGGTTGTTTGTTTTTTTTGTATTTTGGGGTTGGTTGTTTTTTAGCTGCCACTCCACTATCTGTACCCAGAATTGTAGTTTTTTTTTTATTAACAGGACTGTGTCCTCTTCTTTTACAAAACTATTATCATGAAAACATCTGGTTTTCAGAATGTGCTTCAGACATACTCACCACATATACATCCAATTGATTTTTTCTCTGATTGTATCAACTGTTTTTCAAGTTTAAACATCATGAAATGATGCATCTTTGGTGTAAGATTTTGTGTCTGACCCTGTTTGTGTGTCTACAGGTCTTCCAGAAGACTTTAACAGTAAGGACTATAAGCCAGCTGGTCCTCTCTGCTTCATAGAGCAGCTGTGTGAGCTGCATGATGGTTTGGTGCTGGAAGCCAAAGGAGTGAAAGAGCACTTCTGGAAGCCCTTCATCAAAAGACTTTTTGAACGCAAGGCAAGTAATCGTGCCAAGCATGTTGTTAAATTACCACATACCACATTACACCTAGAAATCAGATTTAATGCAGATTTTTATGTAAAATTTCCACAATCCTTTGCTGTCTACACTGGAAATGTCAAGTCTGGACATCAGTCAGAATGTAAACAAACTCCTGATCTAGTCTGATGCCAACCAAAAACACAACGTCCATCAAAAGCAATCCTGTTGACTATAATGGGCTCATTTTAATTTTAGTATTGATGCTTTCAGCGCAAGCAGATATGATTGGTCTTGTCTGTAAACCTGTATTATAATCACTTTTGTCTTTCCTGTATGTTTGCCGTTATTTACAGATTTTAAAGGGGAAAGAAGAGACACTGACAGGATTCCTGGACCCTGCTAATTTTGGAGACAGTCTGTAAGTGTCTAGAATAACAAGACAAAAACAACTGACCTGGCAAAACACTGCAGCCTCATGCTTAGACCAAAGCATCTGGAAAGTTACTTTTGAAGTTACTGCCATAAGCTGTAAATAATGAACTGGCTGTACTTTGTGAAGGTGGCGTGACTTTATTTTTCAGTCAAACCCATCGTCTGTGTGTGTAATTCTCAGTGCATCTCTGAACCGAGTGTATGAGGAGCACATTCTGTCATCAGGCACTCTGGATGAGAGAATATTCCTGGGAGAAGGAGCAAAAGAGGACATCGGTACACCAGGACCATGCTTGTGTGAGGGGATAGAGAATCAGGACCGTCCTTCAAGCATCATCTACAGCTCTGTAAGACTGCACAGCAATTACATCAGTACACACAGGAGTAACATTCAGTTAGTTTTAAGGATACTATTGAAATAAGCTTTTAATAAAAGAACCATAAAGTGTTAACAAGTGTTTTTTCTTTTAATCTTGTTTATTACGATAAACACATCTAAGTAAGTTTATTACAATGAATGACAAAAATGTATTACAATAAAACTAATGTGTCACTTAAAGGCTATGTTCTGGGTTTTCAGTTTTAAAGTACCAACAACCCACCACGTCTGAAATTCTATCCACGAGTGCCTTAAAATAAATGCCGCAATTTTGCGGGAAAAGCGCAAACCTGGCAACCTGTAATTACTGATGCCTACACTGTTACCACAGAAACCCAAACAGACAGACTTGTGATGTGAGGACAGAGAAATCAAATCTGATCATTTACTAATAACAGTGTGAACAGTCATCTCAGCAGATTTGATTTACCTGCAGTCTGAACGTAGCCAAAGTGTGAGTCCACATACAGGCTCTTAGGGGTTAAGAGGTTAAACTGATTCTAAAATGAATGTCTTCACAGCCATCAGCTCTAAAATTGTCCACTCCACTGACCGGCCGGGCTTACGTGCAGGACAGCGCTGTTGGCACTCCAGTTTCCATGGCTATGCAGGGCGTGGCCCGTCTGCATAGCCTCCTGGCTGGACTCAAGCACAGACCGAGCCTGAGACTGAGAGAGACTCTTAAGTAATAAACCCATCACTGACCTGTCTTCTGCACTGCATATCATTATTAAAACTGATATTCTCATATATGCCAGAGATTCTGTTTAACAGTTTAAAGTACAGTACATAATGCTGTGTTTTGAGGGCATAGATTTGTTATTGATGAACGTGGCAGTTTGTAGAATCAATGACTTTATCTCAAATATTCACTTCAGTACTATTCAGCATCTTGTTAAAGAGCTGCAGTTTCAAGCACATTTCTACTCTGTGAAACAGGGCCTGTGCGAGGGACCCAACTGAAGCCATTGCAGCCAGACTGAAGGAGATGTCTGATACTTTCCTCCATAACTATGAAGCAAAGGGGGAGGATAACAGAGGTCTGGCAAGAGGTTTGAAACTTGAACAGTGTTTAGTTCTTGTTACAAGAGGTGATATTTTTGTTTTGAATGTCTTGGTCTAATCTTTAAACATATACTGTTTAGAACTGAAACCCTATGATTTCATTGACCTAACCTCGTTAACTTTTTTAAATGACAGAATATTTTATATCACATTTTCTATTACGAATGAAATGTCAGTTTTACGCTATTATGGTGCTTTAGAGATCAAATTACATTGTTGGGTTGCTCATGAGACTTTATGAGAGACTCAAAAGGTAAAAGATGTCAAAGTTTACAATTTAACAATTAAAGTTTTCTTGAAAGGTTGTTTAAGCATTCTCAGGAAAATAAAGGTAAAGAGAGGTGAGAGGGTGACATCCCATTCACCTCCTTTACCACAAACTCTTGTCTAAGCAATTATACATTTATGCAGATTATATGTAAATCAAACAGAAAAACGCAGGATATTGTCTCTCATTATGACTACATCAGTGTGTCTATTCAACATCTTGTTGTTCGGCTCTGGTGGTTCCAGCAGATGGCTGGTGTCATTGTGACACAGCTAAAGAGAGTATATCTTAAGATCACATGTCCCTCTAAATTATTAAGTAATTAGGTAAGTTAGAAAAAGAATATGACTTTGTAAACCAATTATTAATGAGTGTCAGGGTGGAGTAGGCTTGTCTCCAATCACCTCCTTCAGCATTAATAATAGTAATAGTTAGGAAGTTGCACTGTGAGAACAGTTGGAGAGTGTGTCCTGCACTTAAGGGTTAACAATAATCAATAGCACACACTTAATGAAGAATTTTGTGACGTAATTATTTTACTCAGTTAAATAATCCATAAAACCGGGCTTCCTAATCAATATTATCTCAATATTTTATTATTATTCTTTTTTTTACTTTGACCCCCCCATCCCAGTTGACTCTCCCCATCACTAATGTCTCTGACTCTAGGAGGGTGAAGACTAGCACAGGCCTCCTCTGATGCATGTGAAGTCAGGCTCCGCCTCTTTTCTAACTGCCTATCACTGGGTGCAGCTTCCCCAGCTCTGATACATCAGCTAACAGACACCTGAGCCAGTGGACATTACTTAGTAGTGATAGAGAGAGAGTGCCATCTATACAGCATGACCGGGATTTGAACTTGCAGTCCTCTGAACATAGCGTTAGCGCTTTAGTTCACTGAGTGTTATCACAATGATATTATCACAATATTTAATATAAATTAATTGATTTAATATAAATTTAAACTGAGAACGACAGTAAGTGAATCTGTGTTGTTCAATAATGTCTTAATGAGAGCTGGATGAAACATATGAGGCATGAAGATGCTGAAGTATGTTATTGGTTGGTTGGCTGTTTGTAAACTTTGGTTAGAATGAAATGATTGATCTCCTCAAGGCACATTGTCTTTTTTTTTGCATTACAATATCACAATACACTCTTACACCTCTACTGTACACACATTCTTTGCAGATATTGCTGTGAAATACTTTTGCCTGGCCGAGGCATTGTATTACAAGACTCTGGAGGGCATCGTTGACCAGGAAAAAAGGAGACTTGGTGACAGTGACCTCTCTGTATGATTACGCTCATTCATTTTGTCAAATATTACTAATTTGTTGTATCACTCAACTCTTGTATGAAAAACACTAAGCAGAAAATTCTTTTTCAGTCTGTTCTAGAGCAAGACATGTTCCACCGTTCTCTCATAGCCTGTTGTTTAGAGATTGTGATCTTTTCCTACCGCCCACCTGGCGAGTTTCAGAGGGTTCTGCAAGTCTTTGACATTCCCCCGTATCATTTTTATAAGGTAACAAAACATAAACACAAAATATTTTTTAGGCATTTGGGTGCTGCTGTGTTGGCAACAATGTTCAGTGTAGCACCAACAATAGTAGTACATCCTGTTTATATGTTACTGATTAAGACTTCTGTAATATTTATAACATCCCTTCCTGCAGTTTATATAGCTCCCCAATACGACACCACTGATGGAAAGTGCAATAACCTCTTTCTCTGTTTGTCAGGTGATTGAGGTGCTAGTTCGTGCTGAGGAGGGTCTGTTTAGAGAGGTGGTGAAGCATCTGAACCATGTGGAAGAGCAGGTACTGGAAAGCCTCGCATGGAAAGAGACTTCCCCGCTCTGGGATAGCATCAAAGGAGCCAAGAATCATGTGCCTTCCTGCCAGGAGGTCAGCCACAACACCTGCTTCTGACCACATTCATTAATGCTTTAACCCTTAAACGTCTAGAGTTTAATGCAGTTTGCATTATATCATGTCATTTATTGAATTGATATGAAAAATAGAATCCATGCTTTTGTCAGAAACTGTGTCAAACCAATGACATAAATATATTAGCAAAATGAAAGTAAACAGCCCAAATGTCTCCAAACATACAACCTAGCTCGACAATGAAAAGCAAGCTCAACAAAGAACTTTTTATTGAACTATAATTATATCAAATTATATCAGATGTGTGAGCAGATCCAGCTTCATTACCTACTACTCTTATTGTCGCATCTTTATCAGTATTTCATATCTGAACTTATAAGTTAATAATGTGTTTATATCTGCATTTACTTGTTAGGTGATGCCTCCTCAGTACCTGGAGGATGGATCTGGCAGCAACCCTCAGAGCCCCAAAAGTAATGAGCTCAGTTCTAACATTACAGGAGCAGGAAAAGGTAAAAGACTTTACAGTGTCACAACAAAGTGGCATATTCCCACCTCAGACAGACTACAATAACATAATAAATGAGTCAATAAAAAAAAAAGCTTGAAAAAGCCAATTTACTGTTATTTATTATTTACTGTATAGTTTGGTGTCATTTACAGTGGAACTTCGGTCATCGTTTGCTCTGATTATCATACAATTTGATTATCTGCAACTTTTTTTCGGATAAAATTTGTTCCATTTATCGTTCATCCACCCATTTTTCGTCGGCGTGCCCAGGTGACTCACCGCTAATTTAGCGGAAACAAACAAAGCGTCCACCCTCATTCTGGCTTTTTTTCTAGTTGTTTCACTGGCTTTTTTTCTCGTTGTGTCACTGGCTTTATTTCTCGTTATTTCTCATTGATAATGCTCAAAACAAACTAAAACACATCACACTAAAGCGACGGCACGCAGCACTTCCGCCTGAAAACAGGTGTGAAAGCAAATAGCAGCCAAGAACCTCAAGAACAGTGGCACAAAATAAAGACTGCCTGCTGGACCACACCAGCACACTCTAAAACAGAGCGTAAACCTGTAAGAGTGATGTTAAATGTTCATACATTTCATTAGTCTTTTGTATTTATTTCTCATTGTGTTCTGTATGTAAAACTATAGTTATTCTATATAAAATGTATTTTTGTTAATATTTTGGAGTGTCTGGAACAGAGTAACCGTGGATTTACATTATTTCTTATGTGAAATATTGCTTCAGTTATCATTTGTTTTGGTTATTGTCAGACACTTTAGAACAGGTTAATGATGAAAACTGAGGTTACACTGTAGTGTAATTCAAGTGGTGTTAATTTGATGGTATATGATATATTAAAATGTTTTGGGTATTATTTTGAATGATCTAATGCCTGTGTTTGTTGACTTTATTAGGGGTATTCCCCTCTTCCACGACTCTCCATGAGCGCTACAGCTCTCCACCCACAGGTACCGTATGCAGACGTCTCTTTGTGGACTCAGACACGACATCTGATTCTGCTATGAGTGTCAGGGTCACCCAGCCCTCCCTGGTCAGCACTATACCTGCAGGCCAGACTGTGGTCACTATGGCCACAGCTACTGTTACTGCCAACAATGGTCAGACGGTCACCATTCCTGTACAAGGTGAACAACTCCTATTGCTCTGGATACATTTTATAGCCACAAGCTATAAGACATAGATGTAGCATAAGTAAGATATAGTAAGTCACAGTGAATAGAATTAAGGCTAGTAAACACTTAATATTAAATAGTCCTAGAAGAGCTGGATTAGCTTTACCTGACAATATGCTCTCATTATGGTGGTTACTGATGAGATATGTGATTTTAAGGGAATAGTTCACTCAAATCATATTTACAGCATTGATAACAGTCACAAGAGCTCAATAGTTGTATCACCAAAACATCATTTAACCCTCTTACAGACCACAGTACTGTACTTCCTGTGAATTAGCCAATCAAATCTCTTCCAAATCCTCTGGAGAAAAAACAAATCCAACTCAAACAGGGTTACATCAGGCATAGGACAGTTATTTATTAGTTACTGTAGTTAATATTTTGTTATAGTCACTATTATGTATTGTCCCATCACAAGGTTATGCCTCTCACAAATCCTTTTTTGCTTTAACTGATTACACAAATGTCCTTCTTCTCATCTATTTACAGGTATAGCCAATGAAAATGGAGGCATTACTTTCATCCCAGTATCAGTGGGTGTGACCGGGCAGAGCGGGGCAGGGCTGCAGCCTCTCACTGCCCAGGCACTAACCAGCCCATTAAATGCCCAACATATGACAGCCACCATGCCCAGCGGAACTGCCCACAACAGCCCTGCAGCAATAAAACAGAGCAAGAAGAGCCCCCTTCAGGGAACACCTCCAAACAGAGCTAAAAAAACAGGCTCTCTGTGTCTGTTCTTCCGCAAGGTCTGTGACTCTGATATTGTATATTGTGATGTTGTATAAACTATCTTCTACAGTATTTGTTCAGAGTGGCTAAAAGCACCAAGCTAACCTGAGATTTAAAAGACTACAAGTTGCATAACCTTAAGTTTAAATATTTCAGTTGTACACTGTAAAATCTGATAAGATGATCTTTAGGAAACCGGTTGCCTTGAAATAGTTAAAGTAAATATAACTATTATTTTCAAGTTAGGTTTACTTAATGTCTATCATTTAAGTGTACTTAAAACACAACTGTATTTACTCAACTGATTTGAGTTGTTCTGACTTAAAGTAGTACATAGATGTAAGTTGCCATTTTTAAGTACTGCCAACTTATATTACCCAAGTTAACATAATTTCACAAGAGTCCAGTTTACTTAATAGAATTTAGGAAACCGATTGCCTTAGAAAAATAAAGTAAGCACAACAAAGAATTACTAATCAGTAGTACTTTTGGTTTATTTTAAACAAATACCGTTCAGAGCATCTCAGCCTGTCTAAATACATAAAGTTACCCAAAAATAAAATAAATAAATTCCACATTTAAGCCAATTAAAAATATTTTTAAAAGAAAAACTTCAGTAATCTTTATTCTTGAATGACTCAAATGGCACAGTCTGTGTAATAAACAAAAATGTTCATTAATGTTTAATGTACTTAAGCAAGCTAAAGTTTTGCACAATAATTTTAAGTACTTTGACACATTATGAACAAAACAAGAACATTTTGCAAGTCCAATCCATATACATCAGAGCCTAACAACAATAAGAGGTTAAAGCTGGGACCCCTAAAACAATGTAATTATTTTTCTCTTCTTCTTCCATAATTCCAAAACTTACATGCCCACTGCATCTGGTTTAGTTGTGTTCAAGCTGCAAAAAAAGAATATTTTTTAAAAATGCATTCAAAACATTGTAGATTTAGTGCTCACACAAGGTAAAGTGTGTTTCGTAAAATGTCATATCTGTGCTTACAAAAAAGGCTTAGTTAGAGTTTTTATTCAACACATCAGCAGAAATTAAGTTTATACCAGACTGTAGCTGTCAATACATTGCTCTGAGTGTTAAGGCTTCAACTTAACACTTAGTACCAAAATAATTTGGTTGGTACCCTTAAAAATAACGAGTCCTATACTAAACTTAACAACAGGTTAAATTTAACCTAAACTTAACTTACTAAACTTAACGACCTGTTTGCACAAAGGTTTCGGTACACAGCCAGATGCTACATTTTGTAATATTCACATTAAATTACTGCTCGCATTTAGGTTCATGTGAACAAATTTGAAAAGAGTTAATGCTAAGGCACGGATTTCTATTTTTTTATGGTTGTGCGGCATTGCAGCTAGCAGCTAACATCAAGAGTAAAACTTACTCTCACGTATTTCTACTTAATAGACGGCAGTTATCACTATTAACAGAACATATGTCCTGGGGAAATGTAATAATGACTTACTGAAGCATAGCAAACAAACAATAATTGGTATTAAAGTTGATCTTACCTAACTAAAGTTCAGAAGATCTTTGTCTGATGTGTAGGTCTGGAAAGTTCTCTCGCCCAGTTCCTCTGCGCATGTGCAGTGCAGAACTCAAAAATGTCTAGTGTAGTTTACTCAAGTGTATTTAGTTTTGGAAGGTTTTCATACAAAACAAGAACCTTACTAAAATTACACGAGTTAAATCACTAGGGGAGTATGAATAAGTAAACTACACCAGTGTTATTTGAGTAAGTTTTGGTGTTACCATTTACAGTGTAGTAATACATACAGATTGTGCATGCAATCCAAAGACACAGCAGCGTGTAATGATATTTCTGTGTTGGATGTTAGGTGTATCACCTGGCCAGCGTACGTCTCCGGGACCTGTGTGCTAAGCTGGACATTAGCACAGATCTGCGCAGGAAGATCTGGACCTGCTTTGAGTATTCACTGGTGCACTGTACAGAGCTGATGATGGACCGCCACCTTGACCAGCTGCTCATGTGTGCCATCTATGTCATGACTAAGGTGATAGTGACGGATGCTGTTAGCCCATTAAGCTAAAAGTATCTGTATGTAGACCTACATTTCAGTTCTTCACTCTGAAAATGACATAATCATCATAGTATCCATTAATTAAGTCTTAAGATAACTGACTGTGTTCACACTGCAGGTAAAACAGATTAGCTTCTCAAATCAGATCTGCTGAGATGACTGTTCACACTGTTATTAGTAAGAGATCAGATCTGATTTGTCTGTCCACACATCACAAGTCTGTCTGTTTGGGTTTCTGTGGTAACAGTGTAGATGTCAGTTATTACAGACACGCTGGTGACGAGGCTTCAGAGTTGCCAGGTTTGTAGATTTCCTGCAAAATTGCTGTATTTATTTTAATGCGTTTGTAGGTAAAATTCAGATGTGGTAGGATGTTAATTTTTAGAGTACTTTAAAAATGTACCGTGAATGAAAAACTCTTATAGTCACATAGACTTTCTAATATTAGAAGAGCCCAGTGGAGGGATCTGAAAATATAGAGTAAGACTAAAATAAGATTTAAGTGTAATAAACAGCAATTATAACGTCTTCAAACGTCTGTGATTACACTCTTTTGGGTTCGTTTTCAGTGTGTGTAGGGCGGCTTTCTGTCAGACAGTGGGCTGGAGAATTTTTTGGGACCTGGCAACCTTGAACTCCATTGTGGTGCCCTTTTTGGCGCTCTTCTTCGATCCGTGCACTTCCATCACATGTTGTTGAAGTGTTGTTCTTTGCCATGTTGTGAGTGACGTGAAAGACACTTCAAAATATGATTTGAGCGTACAGACTGAGCCGGATCTGTACACATCTGACTGTAATCAGATTTCAAACCACTTCCTAATGTGGCTTGGATAAGATTGGCAAAAATCTGCAGATTTTTTGGCTGTCCACACTACCAAAAATCAGTCAGGATACAAGCTAGATAAGCCAGAAATCAGATTTGGACACCAAACTGACTAATAAGGCTGCATAATGTTTCCGGAGAAAAGAAATGCACTACATCTTACAGAGACTGCTTATGTGCTTGCAGGTGACCAAAGAGGACAAATCCTTCCAGAACATTATGAAGTGCTACAGATCCCAGCCTCAGGCCAGCAGCAGTGTAAGTGTAATTAAGTAACAATAACAAGAGTTAAAACAGTTAACGTAGTGCTCAACAGAACAATTTAAACTGAGCCTGAGCCAGCATCACTTGTTTATATGGATAACCCATAAAAACTGGGTTGTACGACCCAAATACAGTTACTGTAACTCAACACTGGGTTGTTTTTGTCTTTTTTGTTGTTTAATTGCTTCAGATATTTTGTTGTTTTGTGTATTATATGTTATTTTCTCAAACTCAGTTGCTGCTCACTAAAGATAAACTGTGGAAGTACAATCTAATTGTTGTTTATATATCAGTTTCCCAGCTTGGGCAGATTGGGCATGTTTGTTCCAACCTGAAGATGACAGAAGTCAAAAATAATTTACAGACATTTATTTTGCATGATTTAGTACAATTATACACAAGATGTTTTCTTTGGCAAAAGAATAAGCCTAATATTCAGCTTTTAATTTCAGCAGATAGATGTTAATGGGCTACAGGTACCAGTGATCCTCCAGTAAGCTAACTTAACTAAGCTAATGTACCAGAGAAGTCTGTAATAATACAGTATATCATTTCATTTTATTTGGAATAGGAATAAAAAAGAAGTAATGTACTAATCGGACGGATTTTCTCAGTGATGATTGTCTGTCACTGCCTTAGGAGAAGCCTGTTAATTGTTCTAATCAGTGTTTTATTTATTATTATCTTATTTTCTGATACCACTTTACAGAAGCATATTAATCAGTTCTCGCACAGGCATTAAAGGGGGTGATGATGATGACGATGATAATGGTGATGATGATCTTTTAGGTGTACAGGAGTGTTCTGATACTTGGAAGAAAGAGACGCCACTCAGGCAACAATGAAAACACCAACAGACAGACTTCTCCATCTGAGGCAGGACAAGATCAGGGTAACACACATACATACATATACACTCACTATCTTTAACCCTTTTACAACTGTGTGGCATTTTAGTGTATCTCCACATATCAGGATATTGTGAAAAAGTGTTCAAATATAGAAAGGTACATTTTTTTATATTCATTAGATGTGACAAATTAAGCCTTTTTCATCTTAATGTGAATATAGTTTTAATATTTACTCAAAATGAAATATTACATATATATACAGGGGTTGGACAATGAAAGTGAAACACCTGTCATGTTAGTGTGGGAGGTTTCATGGCTAAATTGGACCAGTCTGGTG
>BRDA01001072.1:9506-38822 GCA_036984385.1 Crenuchus spilurus | reverse complement strand
CTGAGGTTCCACTGTATTTATAATTAATATAAAATGACAGTTTACCTTTTTAAAAAAAATTATGAATATGATTTTTGAAAATTATGAATATATTTTAATTTTATTTACTTAAACAAGCAGAAGCACAGATTAAATGTTCTCTTAATGTTCAGTCAGTACGACAATTCATTACAGTTAGACAGATTGAATTTGATTAAATTTTGTAGTGTAAATTTTATAATAAACCTTTTTCTTTGTTACATAACTAAAATGTAAATATAATAAAATGAGAGTAATAACTTCTAAAGATTAGCATTCTGTACTCTTCTACATCCCTGTCCATCCTGTTCATCTTAATGTGTGTATCTGCATTCTCTCGGTGTCTCCCAGCAGCAGGCAATGGTGACAGTAGCCCAATGTCCATGAGGTCCAGCAGCACTTTGCCCATTCCCCAGCCCAGCAGTGCCCCCTCCACCCCTACACATGCCCCCGGCATCCACCCAGAACAGGAAGAAGAGGAAGAGCGGGGTGATCTGATCCGCTTCTACAACAATGTCTACATTAAACAAATCAAACCTTTCGCCCTGCGATATTCCTCCAGCCCACCCAAAGCTGGGGTGAGTCCAGATGAAATGCTAAATAATTATGTATTGGTATTTTGAGTGTGAATCATTAAAGCATTATTTATTTGTTAGCTTTCTTTAACATGGATTTAACACTAATTTAGACTATTAATGGTACAAATCCTGTAGTCACACATCACACATATCTAATTGAAGGCCACTTATAATTTTGAAATTAAAGACATTAAACTGAATTTGAGTCACTGTAACACTAAACTGAGCATGGTCATATGACTGTCACAGACATAAATTGTCTCTTAAAAACATATTTTAACTTTGATTTCTGGGTGTTTGTAGGCTGAGACTCCGCCTCTGTGTCCGTACCCCTTGCTCCGGATTGGCTCTCCACGCAGAGTTCTCCTTTCACACAACCACTCCATCTACATCTCTCCACATAAGAGCGGCAGCCCCCTCACCCCTAGAGACAAGATCTTCTACTACATCAGCTCCAGCCCCTCAAATGTAAAGCAGTCCACTTACACATATTTTCAGTATACATGGATACATATATATATATATATATATATATATATATATACACTGCTCAAAAAAATAAAGGGAACACTAAAATAACACATCCTAGATCTCAATGAATAAAATATTCCAGTTGAAAATCTTTATTTATTACATAGTGGAATGCGTTGAGAACAACATAACATAAAAATGATCAATGTAAATCAAAATTATTACCCCTTGGAGGTCTGGATCTGGAATCATACTCAATATCCCATACTACCCTCATGGAGTCTGTTTATGACAGTTTGAGCAGAAACATGGATATTAGTGGCCTGCTGGAGGTCATTTTGCAGGGCTCTGGCTCTGCTCCTCCTGTTCCTCCTTGCACAAAGGAGGAGGTAGCGGTCCTGCTGCTGGGTTGTTGCCCTCCTACAGCCCCCTCCATCTCTCCTGGTGTACTGGCCTGTCTCCTGGTGTCTAATCCATGCTCTGGACACTGTGCTGACAGACACAGCAAACCTTCTTGCCACAGCTCACATTGATGTGCCATCCTGGATGAGCTGCATTACCTGAGCAACTTCTGGGGGTTGTAGACTCGCCTCATGCTACCTCTATGGTGAGAGAACTGACAAAATGCAAAAGTGACCAAACATCAGCCAGAAAGGAAGAGAACAGAGAAAAGGTCTATGGTCACCACCTGCAGAACCACTCCTTCATAGGGGTTGTCTTGCTAATTGCCTCTCCTTTCTACCTGTTGTCTGTTCCATTTGCACAACAACAGGTAATATTGATTCACAATCAGTGTTGCTTCCTAACTGGACAGGTTGGTTTCACAGAAGTGTGGTTGACTTGGAGTTACATTGTGTTGTTTAAGTGTTCCCTTTATTTTTTTTTGAGCAGTATATATAATATATATAATTTATTTATTTATTTATTTTTATCTAAATATATTTTAGATATTTGTGAGAGGAGCTTAAATAAGCAGATACACTTTTATGAGAGCAAGTCAGACAGCTGTGCCAAATGATGCGATCTGTCATTCATATGATAATAACATGGTAATTCCAGACATTCCATTGGTGGATTACCAGCCGTGGAATGTGAATCTGAACAAGGACCTCTCACCTGAGTGTTCACAACTATCTCATGAATATTCAGTGTAGGGTTAGTGGCTGAGTGAAAACAGAGTGTCACTTCACATTAGTTAAGCTTTAGAAATAAAACCACATAAAATTTCTAAAAACTAATGAGCAGTGTGTAGCCAACACCTGTTTTTTTTAGTTCTGAGCTCATCATTTAAAGTGATTAACTCCCACAAAAAAATCTGCATACTAGTCAGGCTAGTGATGTAATAGAAATTTGGTGTGTCTCTGTCCTGCAGCGTCTGCGGGAGATTAACAGTATGATCCGCACTGGGGAGACACCCACTAAGAAGCGCAGTATGGCTCTGGAGGAGGAGCAGCAGTCTCCAGCTAAGAGGCTGTGCCAGGAGAACCAGACTGCACTCCTCCGACGTCTCCAGGATGTGGCCAATGACCGCAACTCCTCCCATTGATCCACACAATGCCACACAATCTAAACCCCACTTGTGAAGAATATGTCCACAAATATAAACAAGAGCATCACACCAGTGCAAAAAAAAAATCAGGCTTTGACTTTATAAACAACTAAATACAAACATGGAAGAGAAACATGGAGAAGATGGCTACACAGCACTGGCCCCAACAATGAACACACCCTCATAGTCAACAAGGAACTCTTTCAGACATTACTGATAAGCTTCCTGCTTATAAATACAGTCATATTTCGCCCATTTAGATGCACCATCAATATCAGCTCTTTTGATACAACTTTGAGTTCATTCTCTTAAATGAGAAGTAAATCTGAGCTTACAGTAAGCAAATACCTTATCTGCTTTTACAGCTGTATGTTTTACCATGACATGTGAACAAGATGAAGCACTTGGCAAATCTTGTGCAGTGTTTGACATTGTACTTGCTTTTTTAAAAGAAGTATTTTCAAAAAGATTTTTATAATGTATAGTGACCAGAGTTCTTGTTTTCTTATGGAACCATTGAGAAAGGATTCTGAACTCATTTATATGCTGCAAATGTGTTTACCGTCTCTTTATGTGTGTATGCTTGAGTTACATAGCTAATATATTTATGCTATTTTTCTAACATTAGTTAGAGAGATAACTAGAGACAACCAGCAACTATCATGTTAATAGTATAAAAGCTGTATTTCATTCAGAAGCAATATTTATTGTCTCTGTTGTGCACGTTTTCTGTAGTTGTGCGAGACGAATCGTTTCTATTTCATACCTCTTTTTCTGATTCTGGTTAAACACAATGTTATTGTTGTTCTCTTGCCATTTCTGCAAACTCTGTGTATCATGAGAAAGCTCCTTTTATTGTAAAAGTGCCTTTTCTCCATATACTGTCTTGAGCTTTGGATATGTGCTTAACATAGGATTCCCCACAAGGCATTAAATAAATGAGAGAACATGTACTGACCAATGAAATGTGCTGCAAAGTCTTATTACTGCTTTCTCCACTAGATGGAGCCGTACTCTCAGTAGCTGACTGGTCAGACACATCTGACATACAAAGGCAGCTGGAACACTTTCCCTTTGGCACTGCTTTCATTAGGTTAGTGTTATAAAGCACTGATGCATGGTGGGAGATTAAACTACAGGCTGAAATCCATGACTGACACAATAGACCTACAGCACCAGTCTCCACTGGACTTAGACTGAAATATGATTTAGTACTCTTGGTATGTGCTCAAATCCCTACTGACACATAGTATGGGATAATCATTTCACTGTACAGACTGGGGATAAAGTGTTCATACTTCTGGTCAATAGAGACATTAGTCAAACCTGAACAGACATCAAATTACTTTGTGTTCTTGGGAAAGTAATTATATACAACTTACCACTCAAACTTCACTGTCTTGCTGTTATGAAGCAATTTGTTGTTAAATATTTTGTATACCAAAATACTGAATATGTCTTTATTTAGTAGAATGTTAACTGTCAAAGAGAATGAGTCTTATAACAGCCAGAGCATCCCAATAGAACATAACAGATAATTCATACTTTTTTAATTATTTCTAGTTTTTGCCCATTTTTCTCTCGTAATGTAGTAGTGGCCAATTAACCCATCCCATCCGCTAGGGGCTCTCCCCATCACTTTGCAATGTCAGTGACTTTAGGACCATCACTGGGGAGCTAGGGGTAAAGTGCAGGAACCCCAGCTCTTATAGACCAATCAGTAGGCACCTGAGCCAGCAGGCATTGCAGTGTGAAAGTGATGGGGAGAGAGCATCATCTACCCACCCATAGAGAGCACGGACAATTTTTGCTCTCTCGGGCTCCGGCTGTCGATGGTGAACAGCATGACCGGGATTGAAACTCGCAATACTCTGGTCATAGTGTCAGCACTTTATTCCAGCGAACTAGTCGGGGCCCTAAATTCACAATTTTTTATCAAATGTATAATAATTACAGCTGTCAAACCTTTTTTATTATTATTATTTGTTTTAATAGAGATTTTTGTAGAGGGACTGGTTGCAGAAATAAGGAGATATAGATATCTTTATGAGGGAACTGGGTTAGCTTGTTCACTTGTTCAGACAGATGTTTTAATGCATTTTTATTTAAGACTCTGTACACACTTGCCATATACTATAACAATTTTATATGTTAATACAGTGGAACCTTGACTTATGAGTTTAATTCATTCTGTGACAGAGCTCGTAACTTAATTTGCTCTTATATACATTTCCCCATTACAATGAACTGAAATGCTATTAATCCATTCCAGCCCCACAGAAACCACACTAATATTTTCTTACATGTGTTTTTAAATAAGAACAATTTACTTTATAAATAACAAATGTATATAAAATAATAATAATACATACTAAAAGAGAATGTAAAGAAATAAACACCTTTATTAAGTGTATTTACTAGGGGTGTGTATCTGTCCAATAAATGACGATCCGATATGTATCTCGATTCATGCGGTACGACACGATTCAGAAACAATTTCTTTTAAATTGGACCAATTCGATTCGGTTCGATTCGATTGAGGAGGATTTCGATACAATTCGGTTCAATATAATTGGGTAGGAAATAATACGAGTTACTTGTTTAAAATAGATCATTTACATTATGATTCAACATAAGTTATTACTAAAAATGTGTTTTTGCTTTCAGACAGATTAATGAAATACTAGAGAACTAGTATAGTTGTATTTGACATGTGAATTCAGAATCAGTAAAATACTGTCGCGTTGGGATGTGGTACCAGGGCTCCAATGTTTTAAACAAGTCCGCAAAGCCCTCATTCTCCACCACACAGTATGGTCTTAAGTCTTTGACAATGAACCGGGCTACTGAAGCCGTTATTATTACCAATGATCTATATTACTGGATAGGACGCTGCCTACTGGCTAGCATTGAGGCCAGCTCGAAGTCATGGAGCTGCCATGTTGTGTGGAAGTGAAGCTTGTAAACAATGGCACATGACCAGCACTGCTGCCTTCTCAAAGCTCTAACTTCACTAATAATTGTCAGCTTTTCAAAATTTAAAGTTCTTTACAAAGAGGATAAAAAGCTCTTTAACATTAATCAAAGTATTAAAATTGTTGATGACATGTTAGGCTACTATCGGCTCTCGCATCTGTCGTAGCTAACATTTTCTCTAGACCTTAATGCTTGCATGACTTCTAATGGCTGTAAAACCGTTAATAATTATCCGATTTTCAAAATTTTAGTTCTTTACAAAGAAGACAAAGAATTAAAGTGTGTAATGCTGCTATCGCATGGCCATTGACATAAATATAGCCATGTTTTCTTGCCTTGCTGATACTAGCTAGTGACCAATGGCTCTACACAAATTATCAATTTTTTCAACCTGTCGACTGTCTTAATCCAAAGTAAAGAACACGGAGACCTCATACATATTAAAGTAAATGTAGAAATATTCAGTGCTATCATCTGAGTTCATTTAATGTTACAGTAAATACATTGTAAAGCTCTATTTATGCTGCAATACTAATTTTACTTTTTAGTAATTTAAAAGGTGTTGTCTATAACTTAAGACAATTTGATGGGCCACTGGCACTGCCAAGTTGACAACACTGACACTGCATCATTGTCGCTATAAAAATGCCTCTAGTCAAGTAGTTTAGCGTTCTGATGCATATCTACATTTGCTTAAAGTAAAAGTTAATGTTTGTGATTATAACTGTGTGAGTGTTGTTGGTTTGATGCAAGCCTGACTATTAGTGTAATGTCTACGGAACTATGTCAAGTTTGTAGGTCAGAGATTGTCGAGATTGTGGCTGTAATTCACAGATTATTACGAATAAATCATTTTAAAATGAATACATACTTGTGGAATGTGATCCCCTGGTCTCTGCTGATAGAATTATGATAAAGTAAAACAGTTAAAGGCAAAACATTGCAGCCCTTTCGTTGTTTGTGAACGCTGGCTTCCTTCAGAGCTTGCTATGCTTCCACACAACATGGCGGTTCCATGCTGGCGCACTCAAAAGTCACGTGATTCCTATCCAGTAATATAAATCATTGGTTATTACTTTGGCTCTACCTGAGTTGTGGTCAAGTTTTGGCTGGAAGTCCTGGTTTTCTGTGTTTGACATACTGTGTCTTTGGGCTAGCGATGCTAGCGTGTCCTCATTGCCACTTTCCTCATGTTGTCTCACCAAATGTTCTCCGTTCTTCATTTAAAGACCAAACTTCTTCCAAACTTTTGGTTTTAAGCTCGTCGAAGCGTTGTACAGTATATATGTTTGTCTTTCAAACGTGACTGTGACAAGTATTGCGACAGTTCATGAGAGAAAGAGAGCGAGAGAGAGAGAGGGGAGGGAGGGCGGGCGAGAGCGCAGCAGAAGCACAGAAAACAGATTGACAGCTCTTGAATCGGGCCATCGGCCGGTTCACTTTACAAATAGACCGATTCAGGGGTCCATGTACCGATGCTCTCACATCGTTTAAGTCAAAATCGGTCTTCCGATTCAAATCGGTTATTTTTTTACACCCCTAGTATTTACATTAAAGATCAGATGATCTTCATCAGTGACCTTTGCCTTTTTCACCACACTTTCCTTTTCCCTTCCAGGGAGTTTCAATAAAATCCTGTCTAAAGAGCTTTGTTCCTTCCTCCATTTCAAAATGTTTGGAAAATGAGTGAAATACGTTAGTTTACAAAGCGACAGACCACCTCTTCTTCTCTGCAGTGTCAGCAGTGATCTCTGAACTTCAGTAGTGAACTCCCTAGTGACTCCTAGTGCTGGGTGGCGGAAGCTCACTCGTAACTCAAATCTCAGTTCACAACATAAAGCAGAAAACTACAAAGCGTTCGCTTATTTTCAAAAAATTATAAAATATAGTATAAAATTAAAGTTGGATCAGTCATAATTTAAGCTTCCAGTGTACAGGAAATGGTGCTTAAACCAAATGAAATGTTCCATAATTCTAAAAATAAATTCCCCACCTCCCCCCCAAAAAAATTCATTAATTAATTAAGTCAACAAATGTGTGCAGATCCTCATCTTGCACATTCGTTTTCTGATATACTCATTTTGTGCAGTTCAGATCAATATTTTTCACACAGGGCCACCTAGTGGAGAATGTTGCCGCGCCTCTGAACCACAAGCCACAAGTCAGCACTTTTTCATCCCTTGTTTACTGTCATCCTTGAACTTTGTTCATAATATATTATTGTAACCCTTCTGCCATTAGCCTCGTCGCTGACCCTGTGCTGTCATGTGCTCCTTGTTTATGTTTCCCATGTGCCATCCTGTCACCACAGCCTTTTGTTTATGTCCTCCACGTGTCTTTTTCACATCATGTCTCCACCTCAAGTTATGTCATGTCATCACACAGCCCTGCTCTGTCTTAATTAATTTGTTATTTGTCTTGTATTTTGCCACGTTTTCGTCTTCATGGTCATTGTAGTGAGTTTTGTCAAAGTCTTGAGTTTGATTTTAAGTTTAAAGTCTGTTTTTGGATCACACTGCTGTATCTGTCTTCTCCTGCCACAGCCAGCTGACAATTATTATAGTTTTTATTGTATTTTATTATATTAGTGTAAATATGTATCGTTGTTTCTTGACATTATTGTGTCTTTGTGGGAATTATGGTACATTTTATCAAATGTTGCAAATACATTAATGCAGTCACATGCAAAAGTTGATAGTAGATTTTGAAAGTTAACACAGAAAACAATTAAAATACTATTAAAACATTTTTATATATGAAAATAATATTACTCTTAACTATTTCACATCTTAAACTGTGCTTTATTTATTTTTTTAATTGGTACAATAAGTTCAGGAAATAATGTACATTAAAATGTATGACATTTGTACTCTATAGAGGATGTGTTCAGTTTTTCACTTAAAAGGAACAAAACAAGCAATTTGATTAGGTGAGTCTAGACTTCTAGACAGAGGACTGTGTGTAATAGTTTGTGATTACTGTACAGTTTACTGTAAACTAAACGATGATCAGAGGTAATAGTGATAACTAACACTTGTGATGATTAGAGCTATAACTTTAATATGAGAGGCCATAGCAAGTCTGACTATGAATGAGTCAGTAGTGCTGGGAAGTGTGTGTGTGTGTGTGTGTGTGTGTGTGTGTGTGTGTGTGTCCGCAGTGCTTTTTCAGTGTGGCCTCTATGAAAGACTCACATAACTGAGAGTGTTAGTCAGTGTGTGAGGTCACTGTCTGAAATATGACTACATGCTGGGCTTTCATACCTCACTCAGCTCATTCATTTGAAGTGCACTGAACCATTGTTAATCAGTGTTGCTCCCATACAGCTCATATCAATGCTCCAGAGCAGCACACACTCTCTAAAAATACAGCAAACTCCAGCATTCACAGTAAGCAAAGAGATGTCTTGATGGGCGTTGTCAAGGAAAACTGCACATCGTCACTTTTTTGAGATGTAAGCATGTGATGCTGTATATTATCAGTTTTCCTACATGTTCCTTTCACTCCCCAAACTCTTAAAAGAGACTATTCTTCAATGGTTCTTTAGTAAAGAAAATAGTTATATTGTTCATTTCACCATTTTCAACAGGTAGGCTACTGTATAGAACTATCTACAACACTTTCCTCATGAATCTGAAGAACCATTTCACCATTCAAAAAACCATTTGGATTCTTTGAGTGTTCATGGTTCTATAGAGAACCATTTTCTTTACTAAAGAGCCCTTGAAGAACCATCTTTTTAAGAGTGCAATATATACTGTGTGTGTGTGGTTGAATGAGTTTAAATGGAGTGTGTTGATTGTAAAGCATCCTTTGGTATCAAGAAAGGCGCTATATAAGTGTAATAATAATAATAATATACAGAGTGCAGTATAAACAGATTTTACAAATCCTAAATGGTGAAACATCTCACACAATGATTTTTCTGTCCTTGATCGTTTTTAGTCATGAATTTGAATGTCATTTTTTTCCTTTGAGCTCTAACTACAGACTTCCAAAAATACGATGTAATAAAAAAAAAATTTTATTATGTCATGTGCAGTAATATTCTTGAACAAGAGGATTAAATGAAAGTCTTGTTGCTTGTGGATGTGATGTATGTAAGTAACTACTTGCGAATCAAATTTCTCTTTGAAAGAAAAAAATAAAGACTGAACTGAACTGAAGGCACCCACACCACACCATCTGTCCTGAATTGAAACACTACACACTTTATGAGTAACACACGCAACAAACCTGTGGGAGTTTCACAAGAACTACATGTACACAAACATGGTGGACAATTAAACTATTGAAATTCTAGTTGTGAGAGCTTACTACTCACTTTTCTTCTAAAAAGCAAAGAAAAAGAAAAGTGTGTAAATGAAACTATAGTAGCAAACATTATAAAAACATTTCCAATTAGTGATTTTGGGGTTGGTGTAGTTGCTCCATGTTTTGTTTTGTTTTGTTTTTTTTTGGGGGGGGTGTAGTGAGGTGCAGACTTGCACATAGTGTGAATTATTCATTTTTAAGAAATATTAATACATTACTAAAAAAGTTGTATTAATAATATTTGATACATAATAACTCTTTAATATTAATAATGTACTAATAACTATCAATCATTATTATTAATATCAAACATTAATAAAATATTAATACATTATTAAATATTATAAACTCTTAAAAGCATTTAGCATTAATGCTAAATCCAATTCTGAGTTTCACCTTGTTAGTCACTCCAACTCATTACCACCAATTTAACACTTTTTTTTATGTATGGTCACTTAATAAAATTACACACACATAAAATTATACCAAAATGTTTTTTGTTAACAATAAGCAGTTAAGATGGGTCAATTTGACCCAAAGACAACAGAAAGGTTAACTATTAACATCTTAACATAATCACCTCATTCAAAGCTTCCAAACACAGGCATAGATTCAAACCTCCAACATATTAACAACTTACAGTGGCAGCTGAACACCAGCTCCTGGCCAACTAAAGATGTTTACAACCAGATGGAGTGACAGTGATGACAGCCAATCACAGGTTAACAAAAAACGGCAGAGCCAATCGGTGAGCTTGTGAGCAGGCTAAATGGAAACAGGCTTCCGTTTGAGCTGCCGTTTTTTGTTTGGTCCTAGTGCCTGACCTGTCTCCATTTAATATAGTGTAACACTGTTTTTGGACGAGCCTTGATAAAGGATTAAGTGGGTGTGATGATGGATAGATGGATGGATGGATGGAGGTTTTTGGAGGGTAAAAACTGCAGGGGACCAAATCTGCTTTTTGAAAAAATGCAGGGGACATGTTCCCCCTTCACCATTCAAATTATGTTTGTGGTCCTGATCATTGAAGAACAGAGTGAACACAGTATACAGAGAAACAGATGGACAACAGTTTGTACAAAGAGCACCTATAAGGTCAGTGGAGCTAAAATGGACAATGAGTTAAGGAAACAAAGAGTTGTTTTATTTTAAAGTAGCTGCTCAGTGTATGTTCATCTATTTAGTCTATAACAGCTCAGCCTCTCCCGTTCACGGTGAAATTATAAAGAGTGTTTCAGGTCAGACTACTTTTGACTTTTTTGAGATTTCAGCTCTTAATAATAACAAAACTGTAAATTTAAGTGAAAAAGTAAAAAAAAAATAGTTATGTAAAATAACAATGTTAAATATTTTAGGAACATAAACTTACACTCTAATCATAAGTGAGCTTTTATTTATTTCAATCAAGAAAAACAAACATACACGAGAATAATGTTGAGTATATTGTCTTACCTGTGTAATGTATATGCAGAGGTATAAGAAATGTCATTTTTGAATTTACTACTGAATTATTTAAACTGACAATATCCACTGATACACACACACACACTCACAGATAATTAAGTGCCAGTTCACTACAGTGATAAATGACTATGGGGCCAGAGTGAAAAATCACAGCTGTAATAAGTGTTTAGGCCTTTAAGAACATGGTAATTCATATTCTGAGATGAAATCATGATTGTGTCACAGGTGTGACAGATCCTCTTATTCAAACTAAACCACCGTTATCTGCTTAGTTAACAGGAGACGCAAGCAGACATGAATGCTTGTACATGAGGATGTGCAGTCACACTGCCATAGACAACAAGTTATTTAAAATATGTACAGTTCAAATACTGAATTACATACTAAAAGACTTCATTTCCTGTCATAATGTCATAACATTTACCACACAAATGACCTGTTGGTCCATTTAATGGATTGAGATTTAAAAATGAGAATATCATTTAAAAAATCATTTGTGTTGACATATTTTTTTATAAATATTACAACAAAGTTTCAGTTTCAGTTTCAGTTTCAACTTTATTTGTCATTTGCACTACATGTCAAGACATATGTGCATTGAAATTCTTGTGGTGAGAGACATGGGAATAAAACTCTACAATAAAATTAAATATACAAAGGCAGCTGGCAAAAAGAGGGTGGGAGGGTGCTGCAATGCAGGGTAGAAATAGTTTTTTATTTTCATTTTTTAAATAATATGTATTTTAAGTTTGTATGTGCTAAACATGCACAATAACATGTAATAAATCAAATATATTGGAAATAAGCTTCTTGGTTCATTCTCTCTCTCTTCTGAGGCGACAGTAATATCAGCCAGTCAGAGAAGCAGCAGCCAATCACTGACCTGCTGACACAAGATACTACATAAATTTAGCCAATCAGCAACCTCAAATTCTCATTTCTGGCCCCCAACAGAAGGTCAGTGGTTTTAGGAACATCTGATGTTACTGATGTAATACGTACATGTCTCTAGAAATGCTGATATTTAGGTTTAATAGTGTTTTTGCTCATTTTATTGTATATGTTAGTGAAATCAGGTAAATAAAGTGACATATTTAAGCCTTTTTTGTTTTAATGATGATACTGTTTAAATAGTAATTTACTCCAAATAAAAAATTATAATAGTGTGAAATTCTTTTTTTATTTAAATGATAAACACCAATGAACTTTTTCATGTTTTTTATAATGTTATGGTATAATGTTATGTATTTTTTTTTTACATTTTTTGTTTTTGTTTATCATTTAACACACATTTTAACTTAACTTTGACTCTTCACTCTTGTACTTTCTGAATAAGAAGCAGAACATGTCATGATATATGTAGTGTAGTAAAACACAGAAGATTGGAGAAGTTTTGATCCAATGCGTCCAAAGAGTGACATAGATGGGCTTACTGAAGAAATATTCATTCTGTCATCCACATACCTGACAGTCTTCAGAGCCACACATCTCTGTGGCAGCTTTACTGCCCAGATTTACTGCTTCATAACCTTCTGTCCTGCCAAACATGGCAGACAATCCATAAATATGAACATTTATGCAAACAGATGCTTGACAATGCCCTGTCAGATATGCCTCCATGTTTGAAAGACATTTGAATTTGCTCTCATAAAAAAGAAGACAAAAAAGGACAGAGATAAGCCTAAACTGAGCTCATCATTCATCTTAGTAGTTAGATTTAGATCAAATATAAAACGTGTCTTATATATTCAAAAGTGAAGAGGAAGTTCCAACAGAACACATCATTAGGCTCCTATATGCATTGCAGAAGCCAAGATTTGTATTGCTTTGTCTGCTCAACTTCATTTCATTTGTTAATAAACATACATTCCTGCATTTCAGGACTGCAACACTTTTTAAAATTAGTTGAGTTAGTAAAGCATTTACCACTTTGTGATGTCGTTCCTTCTCAAATCACTTGTTTCAGCACTGAGGTGTTTCTCACTCTCAGACTAAGGCTGTCACTATGATCTCAGGACCGCAAGTTTGAATCCTGATCATGCTGTTTGCCATCAGCTGCCGGGGCCTAAGAGAGCAAAAATTGTCCATGCTCTCTCTGAGCTGGTAAGATGGCACTCTCTCCCCAGCACTACTAAGTAATGTCAGCTGGCTCAGGTGTTAGTTACCTGATATGTCACAAATGGGGATCCAGCGCTTTCCTCCGAGCACATTGGCTGCCCGGTGGTGATGTATTGGCAGCAGTTGGAAAAGAGGTGGAGCTTGACTTCACATGCATCGGAAGAAGCATGTGTTAGTTTGCACCCTCCTAGAGTCAGAGAATTTACAAGTGATAGGGAGAGTAAACAAATGGGTGGATTAATTGGCTACCAAACACACTGGGGAGAAAATCAGGTAAAAAAAACTCACTCTACCAAACACACTCTTTATCTAAAATCAGAACATAATCCACAAATAATAAACTAACTGATTAAATAAATAAATAAATGCTTACTTTGTCAACTTTTGTGATTTTTTTGTTTGTGTTTTTTGGCATTTGATATAGATGATTTCTTCTGGTACAGTGTTAGTTTGCATTTGGTCACAATACAAAACATTTCTATTGACATACAGTGGATTGGATAGAGATGGAGAGATTGAGATTGCATAATCAATTCAACATCTTCTTTAATATCACACAGTGACTCAAACATGCCCTACACTCATAAAAAAGATGGTTCTTCACAGGTTTTTTAGTAATGCTTCTATATAGAACCATGAACAATCAAGGAACCCTTTGTGTGGATAAAGGGTTCTTTCCATGGTGAAAGGGTTCTTCAGATTGATGAGGAATGTATTGTAGGTAGTTCTATTTAGTCCCCAAAAGGGTTCTTCTGTAGTTTTGATTTCAAATTTGTAATAATAGAGGATCCCTTTTGGTGCTATAGCATCATCTATAGCACACTTCACATCAATTGGAAGAACCTTTTCATTGTGCAAAGAACAATTTTCTTTACTAAAGAACCGTTGAAGAACCATCTCTTTTAAGAATGTACCAAAAGTTGAGTAGAATGTTAAAGGGTTGAGGTGAGCAAGTACAGGGTTGTCAGCACATTTTAGTTCCTAAATTTTTCATATTTGTCCCAGTGTCCCAGAGGTTGTATATGTTATCTGTATTTGAAGTGCATGCACACTGTTCTAATTTATTATCATTTATAACTTATTTTGTTTATTAAGCATTGTGATGTTGTTTTCTCCCTTTCAGAGGAAAAGTAGGCCAAGAAGTCTGTGCTGTGGTAGATGATCAGTGGTAGGTTTGGTTGTTCTGGTGTCAGACAGGAATAAAGATGGTCGGTGTGCACTGTTTGTTTATAGGAAGTAAAGGTGTCATTTGCCTGTCTCTAGTCTGTTGCTATGATCCCCAGGCAAAGGACAGTGGCACTTTAACAGAGTCCTTCATATCTAATGACTGTAAAAGATGAGTCATAGGATGCAGTGAAGTACACCTGGTGCTCTCTCTCTCTCTTTCTCTCTCTCTCTCCCTCTCTCTTTTTCTCTCAAAAAGTAAATGGCATGCGTATTTATGTATTTGTCCTATAAAACCTTAAATCAAACGATGAGGTTGACAGTAATAGTCATGTTCATGTCCTCATCAAAGGGAAAAGAGAAATTCCAGACCTGTAAGGTAGTTCGTTTAGGTCAACACACCTTTGTACACACAAAAGAATGATGAGACAAGATATTACAAGTGAACATCTTATGTTTGTATAACTAGACTCATGTTCACAGTTCAACTCAAGACTGTACTGTACTGTATATCAGCAAACACAACCTCAAACAAACACTCATGATACTGTAGAACTTGATGAACTGTAGTTTTAACTTCTTTGCACCAGTTATGACACTGTACCAAAAATTAAAAAAATAAACCTGAAACAGCTCTATGGACCATGTACTCACATGTGTTAATTCTATGTCTGGAAAGAAATGTTATGTTTAAGCAACTTTTATACAAAAAATAAATAAATATAAATAAAGAGTTTAATAATAACATATAATTATTTCCTTTTGGTGGAGATCTCTATTCAAACTGCTGTGCTAGTCAAGCATCCCTGTAAAATAATATAATACAATGATTGCAAATGCTTGTAAAAAACTAATAAAAATAATCTAATAGATAGTATGTTCATTTGATACTGTACCCAAAATAAATACATAATAAAAAGTATATGGACCCTGTGCAAATGGACAATTCTGTTTGGAAAGAAAGAAATGTTTATGCCACTGTTATACTTTATATAACTTATTATATCCTTAATATGGTTATTACTTAAAAAAATATGGCAATAAAATAAATAGATAGTTTAATAAAAACATATAATTCAATATAAAATGATAGGATTTGAGTTCAGTCCTGCACTATACTTTCCTGTCAATTGAGAATCTGCTTTGATAGTCAAGCATCCCTATAATATAATATAATATAATATAATATAATATAATATAATATAATATAATATAATATAATATAATATAATATAATATAATATAGTAGATTGTATGAACATATACAGCAGCTAGTGAACCACTCGGCAGGGTCCAACTGCATTCATTGTCACGCCTCCTCTCTCTTATTGGCTACAACAGCAACTCCACGCGGTGTGGGCGTTTGCTATAACAGACCACCGCCGCTATGCTCTCCTGCTGATCTCCGCCCAAGCCTCGCCCCTTTATTCTGCTGTCCAATAGAATCAGAGATGGGCTGAACTCGGGGTTCTGCACGCTCTCAGAGAATGTATGTACACCTTGAGCTCGTTCCGTTAACTCCAACTTGTTGGTTGTTCGCGTTGGGACTGTATGGAGCGTTTTGTTGAGTCTGTACGAGTTCAGCAGAGCAGCAGGAGGCGGATGTAGGTCGGCGTTGAGTTATTACAGCTTTATTAACAGGTTAAGCTGTTTGTTTACAGTCAAAACGCTTCCAACACGAGCCCAGAAGAGCCGAAACTGTCCGGAAGCGAGGAAAGTGGATGTGGGACCAGCATGCCTCGGAGAAAACAAGCAAACCCTCAGTGTGTCCATCTGGACTCTCAGCTTACTTCAGCTGAAGGTGAGTTCCAGCAGTTTTTGTGTGTTCAGGAAGTTAAAGAAGGCATTAAAATCAATTAACAAGACTAATGAGTCAATAACATTCACTTTAAAGTTGTGCATATGAATTGGTACAGTCCACCTGACAAAGTGACAGTGTGACTACATTGCAGTGTGTTTGTACTTATCTGCCATATTATCTTACAGAGTTAGATGCTTAATAAGTAAACTGTTCACATATACTGTAGCAGTCAAAAGTTTGGATACACCTTTTCATTCAATTTTTTTTTGTTCCTACATTGTAAATTAATACTGAAGTCATCTAGACTATGATCTATGTTTTAGATTTTAGATTTGTCAAAGTAGATACACAACTGATATCTCAAACACATTAAGGGGGCAAGAAAAGTCATGAACTCTTGACAAGACACAGCTGTTAACTGAAAGCCATTCCAGGTGACTACCTCATAAAGCTGACTGAGAAAATGCCAAGAGAGCTGGCATCTAAGCATTAGGTGCCTACTTTGAAGAATGTAAAATATAAAACATATTCTGGTTTGTTTAACACTTGTTTGTTTACTAAATAATTACATATGTATTTCTTCATAGTTTGGATGACTTTAGTATTAATCTACAATGCAGAACATTTTTACATCATGAAAAACCACTGAATGTCCAGAATGTGTGTCCAAACTTTTGACAAGTACTGTACAAAAATACAATGTTGATTTAATAATGAACTGTCTTTCTAACGTCCATAAAGCCATGACATGATGTAACAAACCATATTCTTCATTTTCTTTCTCTAAAAGATAATACAGACCACCTCATAAACAATAGCACCTCTCCACCAAGTGATGCCCATGTTTGTGAAAGATGCTGCGCCGAGTTCTTTACCCTACCAGACCTCCAAGAGCACCAGACGAGTTGCTGTAAGAGTGCACTAGTTCTAATAGTGAGTGGAAATGGAAGTCCGGCCTCTCCATCTTCATCCTTGACTCTAAGCTCACCTTCTCACAAGGTAGAGGAGCTGATGATGGACACCATCAGCAATGAAGGGACTGTAGGATTATGTAACTTTTCAAGGGAAAAAACACTAGAAGAAAGCTCGCAATCCACACTTGTGTCTGAGGCCAACAGTTTGGACGATGTCGGTCACTTTCGATCAGAAAATGAGACCACAAGCACTGTTGCTGTCACCTCACTGTATTCAACAGATTCTCCACCTGAACTGGGTGCAGTGTCCTCCACCAGCAGCAATGTCTTCATTGAGAATTTGGAGAGCACTAAAGTGGCTGTAGCTCAGTTCTCTCAAGAGGTGTGCTTCAGTGCTGAAGCTAGCAGCAATGGTCTGACCAGCTACAACATGGACATGCCTGGTCTCATTGAGCAACTCGTGGCTTTGCAGCAACAGCAAGCAGAGCAGCTGCAACTCATCGAGCAAATTCGACATCAGATATTACTGTTAGCAGCCCAGAATTCAGACATACCCCCACCCTCCAGCACCTGTCAAGGTACATCAGGAATTTCTCAGACTAACTCGCTAATAACACTCAGCTCCCACCTTTCCCAGCAGCTTGCAGCAGCCGCAGGGTTGGCACAGAGCCTCGCGAGCCAGTCCGCCAGCATTAGCAGTGTTAAACAACTTAAGCATGCAGTCTTATCAAAGGGCCAGGATAGTGCTGTAGTGTTGAGTGGCAGAGACATTTCTCAAATGACAGATACAGATAGAAGCAAACTTTTGATTCCAAGACTTGGCACTTATCCATCTAAAAAACAGTCCTACGCTCATGATGGTACCTTTTACAGGCAGCAGAGTGGCACAAGTCAGTCACCTTCCCCTGCCTTAACATCTGACAGTTCAACAAATCCAACAAATAAGCTCAGTCTACCTCATACTCCTGGAAATCGCATCTTTGCAAACACGTTGCCAAGCATTGAGACAATTGTAGAGGACTTGAATGCCTTGACTGCTTTAACTCAGCAAAAGAAAGGCAAAATGCCCAACGTGGCTTTATTTGAGCACAAGAAGCCTTTTGATGAAGGTCTGTTTAAGCACAAATGCAGATTTTGTGCCAAAATATTTGGAAGTGACAGTGCTTTGCAGATACACTTGCGATCCCACACCGGCGAAAGGCCCTACAAATGCAACATATGTGGGAATCGCTTTTCAACTCGCGGAAATCTCAAAGTTCACTTCCAGCGTCATAAAGAGAAATATCCAAATATCCAAATGAATCCGTTTCCAGTTCCAGAGCACTTAGATAACGTTCCAACAAGTACAGGCATTCCATATGGTATGTCTATGCCGCCAGATAAACCTGCTTCCAACTGGTTAGACAGCAAACCATCTGTGACCAACTTACCTGCATTGTTGTTCCCGTCATCTTTGCCAAGTCTTCCAACCGTAATTAAAAGAGAGGAACAAGTGGTGTCGATTACCAGGGCTCCTAGTCCTGGTATTAGTGTTTCAAATGGGTTTGAAACTTTTGAAAGGGGGGATAACAAAGAAGAATTCAGCAGTGAGCCTTTTCCAAATGTAAATGAAAAATATGAAGAAGTCAAAAAATCCCTCAGCTTTGTGACATCCTCAGGAGAGCACAACTCTGCTGAAAGCATCCCTAACCGAACAAATTCAGAGACCCTGCTGCTTTGTGAGGATTTCAAATCAAAATTTCCATTTGGGGGTCTCCCCGATTCCATGGAGGCATCAGAAACCACCAAGCTGCAGCAACTGGTAGAGAACATAGACAAGAAGAGCACGGACCCCAACGAGTGTGTCGTTTGTCATCGTGTACTCAGCTGCCAGAGTGCCCTTAAAATGCACTACCGGACACATACAGGCGAGAGGCCATTCAAGTGCAGAATATGCGGACGAGCTTTTACAACCAAAGGCAACCTGAAAACACACTACAGCATCCATCGTGCCATGCCACCCCTCAGGGTGCAACATTCATGCCCCATATGCCAAGAGAAGTTCACAAATGCCGTGATTTTACAACAGCACATACATATGCATATGGTTGGGCAAATTCCCAATGTTATCTTCCCAGAAGGTTACCAAGACTCTATGGAACGTGATGCATGCTTGGTAGAAGAGAAGAACCTAGAGGATCAAGAGAACCTCTCGGATGAAAACATGGAAGTAACTGAGGGTGCGTCAGACTGTAAAGACACATCTCCACTGGACAGCCTGTGTTCATCTCCTACTTCATCACAGGCCACAAATACAGCTACATCAGAGAGTCAGGTATCAGTTTTGCCAGTTTTCGATGGTAGTTTGGAGAATGGATCAATGGGCGGAAACTATTTAGCATCTCCTAATGATGAACACATGAGTCAAAAACCTAGGAGCCCCGCCTCATCTGAAGCTACATCTTCCTGGGACTCTTTGTCTCCATTGAGTTCTGGATTAGAGAGTTATAAATCTCTTAATTATGAAACAAACCATACATCATCATCTGTAGAGATGACTAGCACAGAACATTTACTGTCAAATTCTACCACTTCCAACTCATTCGATTCAACATCTGCTGACATCCTAAAAGACGGCGCATCCATGTTTCCTTCACGTGAACGAGGAACCCCTAAAAGCAATGCATGTGATATCTGCAACAAGATGTTTGCCTGTCAAAGTGCCTTAGACATTCATTATCGCAGTCATACCAAAGAGCGCCCGTTCATATGCACGGCATGTAACAGGGGATTTTCCACCAAAGGCAACCTAAAGCAGCACATGCTCACTCACCAGATGCGCGACTTGCCTTCAAAGTTGTTTGAGCCAGCGAACCAGAGTCTTGTTTCTACACCAAACCTGCCTCATTCCTCTGTGGACCACTTCATTTCCTCAAAAGTAAAGATGGAAGTAAGCAGGTTCTTGAATAAAGATGGAAAAGATTCTCTATTAGGCATGGTGACCTCCCCAGCTCCATCTCTAGCAGTTCTTGCAGTACCACCAGCTCCAGCACGGCGAACCCCCAAACAGCATTTCTGTCACACTTGTGGGAAGATTTTCTCATCATCCAGTGCTCTACAGATTCATGAAAGGACTCATACTGGAGAGAAGCCTTTTGCCTGCACCATCTGTGGACGTGCCTTCACCACCAAAGGAAATTTAAAGGTATCATTCAAATCTAAAATATGGTGTATATTGCTCTTACACTAACTTTCCTTAAATTGCTAGTGTAAAGACTACAAGACTTTGAATAATAATCCTTTAATCATTGCACAAATAGTCCAGTGATGGAAAAAATATTTTAGTTTGGGCTGTTTGAGCCATATTCCATCAGTTTTCAAAGCCGTCCCAATATTACTGAACACAAACTGCAGGATAGCAGAGCTTTGTGATAAAGTCACTATTTAATTGTCATTAAAGACTAATAGTTAAAATAGTTAATAATAACTGTCATTATATGTAACTGCGTAAAGATAGAAAGTACAGTATGTATCATTAGATTACCAGCTGAGTCTGCTTCACTAACATATACAATAAAATGAGCAAAAGCACTATTAAGACTAAATATCAGCTTTTCTAGAGACATGTATTACATCAATAACACCAGACATTCCTAAAATCACTGACTCACTCTGCTGGGGGCCAGAAATAAAGATTTGAGGATGCTGATTGGCTAAATTTATGTTATATATTGTGTCAGCAGGTCAGTGATTGGCTGCTGCTTCTCTGACTGGCTGATATTTCTGTCACCTCAGAAGAGAGAGAGAATGAACCAGGAAGCTCATTTCCCCCAAAAACATATTTAATATATTACATGTTATTAGCACAGACAGACATAAAATATATACTGGTTACGTTAAACATAAAAATAAAAACTGGAGGGGTGGCACCCTAGCACCCTCTGTTGTCCACCCGCCACTGGTAGTAACAATATATAATGCATCCTTTTACTGTGTAATGACCAGCAATTTATGTATGTTTTGTTTTAATATTCCCTTTCGTTTAGGTTCATATGGGAACCCACATGTGGAACAGTTCTCCGGCCCGAAGGGGTCGCCGGCTTTCTGTAGATGGCCCTTTGACGTTCCTTAAATCCAATTCAGTGAAAGTTCCAGATAGTCTTTCTAAAGATACCACAGGCAGAGGCGGCACTGGGGAGCCAATGGGCCTCTGGAATCAATATGCCACAGCGGCTCTCACTAACGGCTTAACGATGAAAGCCAATGAGATCTCTGTGATTCAAAACGGAGGCCTTCAACACCTGTCAGTTTCTGTTGGCCATGGAGGAAACTCACCTATTGGTGGACTGACAGCAACTTTAGATAAACTGCACAATGTAGAACTCAGACGAGCTCTCCCTTGGCTTGAGAGACTGGGTGACAATGGGGCAAGTTTTCACCTTACACATCTGATTGAAGACAGTAAATCTGATTGATATTTCCTACTTCTCCTTAAGGACAATAGCAGAGGTCCCATTCAATCACATTTCACTCTCATCCATTGAAATCTGTATTTCTATGCATTCATATTTAATGAAGTATGCTGTTTTTAAGTCTGTTATAAAATGTGCATATACTAATATGTAGTTTTGTTTTTTTACTTTACAATTTTTTACATTTTTGAGTGTGATATTTATTATTAACATTTTTGAACATTTTGATTATTTATTGTTATTAATTCTATAATTCTATTTATTACTGTTAATCACCAAAAGCACTGAGTTTTGTTTTTGACTGAATTGGGCAGACTCAGCCAGTGTTAAACATACCTGCTTACCAGATTCCCAAAGTAAGAGGGCAGCTTATTAACACTAATAGTACTAATAGTATTAATTATGTTCATATGACATATCATGTGCAGCAACACAAATGTTTACATAATTAGATTTTTTACAATTAGACCGTCAGAGACCACGACTGTGTACATTTGGTGCTACTGTGAGTTTTCACGATCGTTTATTTGTACAAATGTGTATGTAATTGTGTGTTTGATAAATATTGAAGCTCCCGTTTTATATTGAACTCAGAGAGCACAAATGTTTGAAATGCTTTGTGTCTTTTTTTGTTAAAGACAAGTCCTTAACTATTTTTCATGTCTATAACTTAACATAATGCTACCAGTGTTTCCACCTGCACAACACAAATTCATGGCCTTTCACTTCTGATATAAATCTGGGTCACTTTGTCCTCTGAATTTACATTTCAATAAACCCACTAATAATAACACATTGTGCTATACTGAATGATCTTTGCCAATGCAAGGCGATACCTCTCCTGCTACCTTAACAGAATAAAAGGGCCCATTCATTCGAAAGGTGTACCATTCATAGATATCAGATACACCGTCTCATGACTTTAAATAACATTAACTATGTAGACAGATGGTTGGTTATAGTATTGCATAACTGAACATTGTTATGTCTGCGAGAGTTTGCTGTATAGAAAAGTGATATTTTGAGATAAATCATCTGTTTTTAAACAAATTGTACTTTTTTGTACTCAGATCTTCTTTATACTTATATCTGCTATAGAAATGTCCATATTTGTCTTTATTTATAATTATTAGAAAGAAATACTCATCTGTGTGTAAAATGTTTCTCTTAAGTACAAGAAAACGCCCACGTTTTGTACTAAACAAGGATATTATTTAAAAACATGGTTCATTCAGGAGTCAGTTTGAAGATTTAAGTGAATTGCTGGGGTGGACTATCCCATCACATCCATTCTCCATAGTGATACATCCTGGAGAAGAGCTTACCAACATCAAATACGCCTGACTCATAAAGGCCACTAATATGTCCATTGAATGACACCAGGCCAATCCCACATACCAAATCCCACTTTGAATGAGTTCTGCTCCATGAGCTGTCAACCTCCATTAAGCATCTCTCACGGTGGCAGCAGCCAGCTGACGGGGGGAACCCGACACCGGCCTGTGTCTATTAGCATTATAAAATGAGCAATCAGCTGGAATGAAGCACAAGGGCTGGAGTACAAAACACATCCAACCCGCTCATCAGATACATATCTGACTCAGACAGATGGGCAGGCCAGGCTGAAGAGCTAAACAGAGGCTTTTGAAAGAGAAAAAGAGACGTTTTCATGCTCTCTCAATTTTCAAATGCACAAACTGAGCCACAATTTTAAATAAGTTTATTATTGTTTTCATGAGAATGATGAAACTTCTGTAACAGTAAGATCTCTCGATACAGCACCGCCCTCCATGGTGGACAGTTTTTTATTTTCATGTTATAAATAATCAGTATCTACATATTTTAAGCCTATATGTGCTATTCTGGTTCATTCTCACTTTTGAGGCAACAGAAAAATCAGACATTCAGAGAAGCAGCAGCCAATCACTGACTTGCTGACACAAGATAAAACATAAATGTAGTCATTCAGAGCCCTCAAATCTGTTGCCCTTCATTTCTGGCCCCCTGGCAGAGTGAGTCAGTGATTTTAGGAACGTGTGACGTTACTGATGTAATATGTTTCTCTAGAAATGCTAATATTTAGTCTTAATAGTGTTTTTGCTCATTTTATTGTATATGTTAGTGAAGCAGACTCAGCTGGTAATCTAATGATACATACTGTACTTTCTATCTTTACACATTTACATGTAATGACAGTTTTTATTAACTATTAGTCTTTAATGACAATTAAATAGTGACTTTATTAAAGAGCTCTGCTATCCTGCAGTCTGTGTTCAGTAATATTGGGATGGTTGTCTGAATATGGCTCAAACAGCCTTGCCTGATATATGTTTCACCAGCCATCACTACTTAATAATAATAGTAAAGTCATTTTAATTCTAATGCTGTTTATATTCTCATGTTAAAGGCTAACACAGATGTGAGGCCAGTCCTGGCAGCTCGTTCTAAGAACTCATTACAGGCAAACAAAACAGCGCTTTTCCAATCATGGCATATTTCTCTTCAAAACTGCTTATATCAGCGAGCTGTTTACAATGCAAAGAAAGCAATTCCTTTGTAAGCATTTTGCCTGCGATCATCACACTTTTGTTAAGCTGACAATGGAAATATTCAATAACAGAGGAACGGCCAAATCTCCACCAGGGCTTAAACCTATCCACCCCAAACCCTACTATTGATAACACAGTGATTATGGGTGTGAGCCTGATGCGCGTGTGGCTCAGATCATATCACATCATACAATGACTGTGGGATCAGTCTGTGTCTGCTGTACTATATAACAGAATAAAGTTCCAGAGAGGCGAGCTGTGCCCGCTTTGTGCCATCACAGATCCAGCCAGTGTATCAGCTCTTCAGTTGTTGATCTTACACATATTTACACATATTTGATTTAAAAAAAAAAGCAGCATATCTAAAATAATGTTTACAGAAGAAGACAAATACATACTTCACCTTTAGTGTAAGTTCATGTAAAGAGATTTTAAAGGTTATGTCATTTTGGAGCATTTGTGCATTCATAATGACACTGTATAGGACTGCAGCTGAGCTCATAGAAAAAATACACCGATTAACACTAATTATGTGTCTATTTTAATTTAATTTACTGTATCGCATGGAAGTATCTATCCTTCTAACAATCTGCAACTGAATGACTTATGAATTATACACTAAACATTTATACCAGTTTTGAACTATGCATTCATGTCCTGTTATCAACCATTATATGTGCACACACACACACACAAAATCCAAGCAAAAGACCTGGTGGCTGGGTAGTTGGGGATCTGGTCTTGTGACTGGAAGGGAAGGTTTGATCCCTGAAGTGCCTTGAGCAAGGCACCTAACCCCCAACTGCTCCCAGGGTGCCGTGGATAGGGCTGCCCACCTCTTCAGGCACATGTTCTCACAGCCTAGTGTGTGTGTTTCACTGCACAGATGGCTTAAATGTGGAGGTCACATTATGTTGCATGCAATCACACTGGCATTTAATCTAGAATACATCACAGTCTCACATTTAATTGACGTGAAGTACAATTTTAGCTCTCGAAACTATTGTTCTATGACTCTATATAGTACCAAAAAAGGGTTCTTTCTCTCGTAGCAAAAGCGGAACCCTTTTTAGTACCATACACTCTGAAAAAAAGGTTCTTCAAGGGTTTTTAGTAAAAAAAAAAAAAAAAGGTTCTATATAAAATGATGAACACTCAAATAAAAGGATCTTCAGATTGATGAGGAATGTGTTTACTGAAGAACCCTTGAAGAACCACCTTTCTTAAGAGTGCAGGTGTGTTACAAAGGTCCGGCTCTCCTGTATAAAGGTCACATTCACATTAGAGTGAAAGATATAAAACACATCATAATCTTTCCTCCAGAGCTGTCAGACAATGTGAAGGGCTTTCATTATGTCAATTAAGTAATTGTTTGAAAAGACAGACAGAGAGAGAGAGAGAGAGAGAGAGAGAGAGAGAGAGAGAGAGAGAGAGAGAGAGAGAGGGTTTATGACAGCTGGTGCTCAGTGGGACAGAAGAGGACATGATATATGATCTCCAAATGCACCCAGATAATGGTGGAGATAAAGAGCAGATAGATATCAGCCTTTGATTTGGACAATGAACTCATTATTTTGATCATCAATGATTTAGGATTCACAGGTACCTGATGTTTGGACTACACTGAGATGCATTTATCATAAATATACAATGAAAATGACTTATTAAAACTTGTACGTGCATTTCTGTTTGTCTTGTTTTCATTTGAACACACCAGCTACCTCGGTGAACATTTTACAACATATGGAACAGCAAATATAGTCCAAAATTATGTATTAATAAGCAACAATACATGAGAGGGAGCTATAGGCACTGCTGTGCTGCGGTTATAGATCAGCCAATATCTCATGTTATAGATCAACCCTCTAGTATTAAGATTATAGGACAGTTCTGTTATCTGTTTATTATTAGATTTTAAGATAAAAAAGGACAGAAAAAAAATATATTTATCAACCTTCCGCGAGGTAAAGTAGTTCCTCTATCAGACACTCCGCTCTTACATCATCATCAGACTGTACATCAGTCATAATAGTGCAGGAACATCATTTCCTCAATAACTGTGTATTATACAGACAATAAACACAGATATACTGATGTTAAAGATGTTGTTTGTTGGTGTAAACTGTGTCTCATTAAACATCACTCACAGCTGATCAGAGGTTCAGCTCATATCTCTGTTAAGTTCAACTCTTAACTCAGTGAAGCTGCTGGTAGAAGCAGATTCAATTCATTGTTCTTGTTGGCACTAAAACTGACTTATTTATTCTTCAGCTGAGCTGTAAATACAGTAAAGTTATTTTACTGTATTGAAAAGCAGTTTTTCAGTGAAACGCTGTTTCCGGTAGGACAGGGATGCTGGCATCAGGGGCGTGGAAGTGGGGGGAAAAGTGTGACTGAGTTACCAGGGCCCCAAGTGAGGCGAGGGCCCTTGAAGAGTCTGGAATTTTATTTTCCTTTAAATATTAAAGGAAATAATATTTGATAATAGGGGCGAGGGGCCCTGGGCACTGCTTGTCCGTAGGGCCCAGAATTTGGTGCCACACCCCTGCTGGCATTGTTGTTAGGTTATGTGATGGAGTAATACTTAAAGACTTTCAGTCAGAGTGACATTATTATCAAATACCACACATAGAACTTCTCTCAGCCAATCAGATTGCAGGGTCAGAACAAACTGTGGTATAATGCACATTAAGGACAACTTAATACTAGTAATGCTATTTAGTAGTAATGCTAGTAAATTTTATCACTAATACTACTTAGCAAAACAAGTATATCATGTACTAATTGATCTTAGTTGAATTAATATGACAAGTTCTAATGAGACTTGACATGAATCCCAGTTTAGCTTGCCCAGACAATGAATCTAGCTTAACTGTGTAGACATATACAACATTGTCCAATTCCAATAGTCTAGTTTAACAGCATCACTGTTAATAGTGATATTAGAGTTATCACATCCATGTTTACCTCAGTGTGCAGCCATAGCTCGAGACAATGCATTCCTGCCCTGTTAGTAACATATTTCTGAATTATGGCCATGCTGTTTATTATAATGAAATCTGGAAGGCATTTCCAACAAGATAACTCAACTTGCACACAAGGCAAAAAACAATAATACAAGGCCTCGGCATTATCGAGGTCAACAATGACAACAGTGATTGTTTCCCGTCATTTGACTTGTTGTATATGCACCACTAATACAATATACACAACATGCCTTACCTGGTATGACACTTAGAGTCTAAGAGATCTACATTATCATATGTGTGAATAAGTGTTCCCTTTTGTCAAAGTGACAATGCCATATCGATGAGGATTCACTTTCATATAAACATCCCCAGGAGGGACAGTGAGGCTTCCTATGACCAAAGGTGGACTTCACTCTCAGGTCCCACTTGACAATGATGGTAATGCATGTGTGGACGATTCTTCCTTCAGGGGATGGTGGGGCTCCTGTCCATCCGAATAACACTCAACCTTTGTCATCGTGCTCTCATATCATACACTCCACACCTGCTCTCCTCTTCCTCACCAACGCGATCTTCGCCTCTATACATGTTAATAAACCCTTATGATATGCCTGTGGCCAGGACTGTGACCCTGTCTGCAGATTCCGGTGGGTTCCTCCAACACCATATCTGTTTGTGTTGAGACCTCTACATTTTCACACCGACTCAGACTAAACCACTGTGACTGCTTTTCATTTTGCATCAAGTATTGTAGGCCTCAAATGTGCTCGAGGATTATTTAATGCAGATACAAAACATGAAGCTTTGCAGAACTTGAGAAAATTTATTAGAAGCCATGAATCAGCACACTTACACAGACACATAAACACCCATCATATAAAGCCATTGTTCCTGAAAGTGTATGATGTATTATACAAATCTGCTCAAATTTATAAAACATACACAAATCTGTGGATTTACACTATGGACAAAAGTATTGGGATACCTGCTCAGTGTTCTGAAATTAAGTGTTTTACAAGACTTTATCCTCTCTTTATGTTTCCAATGTCCAGGGAAATCTAATGTCCTTGGAGAACTGCTATAAGGATTTGATTAAATTCAGTTACAAGAGCATTAGTGAAATCAAGATGTTGGATGTTCACCACCTGATCCCCAACTCTCCAACTCATCCCACTAGTACTGGATGGAGCAGAGAACACAGCTCCACTGCTCCACAGCTCAGTGATGGTGGACTTTATACTCCTCAAGCCCATGTTTATCATTAGGCATGGTGTTCCAGACAGTCCTATTTTTTTGGCAGCACTTCTCAGTCAACCCCAACCAAAGCCCCACTCACTAGATTAGTTGAAGATCTACCAATTTGGTCTGCTAATTTTACAAGCACTGTTTTTGCAGGTGGCTCAGACTCAGGGTGGAACATACAGTGAGGAAAATAAGTATTTGAACACCCTGCAAATTTGCAAGTTCTCCCACTTAGAAATCATGGAGGGGTCTGAAATTTTCATCTTAGGTGCATGGCCACTGTGAGAGACATAATCTAAAAGAAAAAATCCGGAAATCACAATGTCTGATTTTTAAAATAATTTATTTGTGTGTTACTGCTGCAAAAAAGTATTTGAACACCTGCCAATCAGCAAACATTCTGGCCCTCAAAGACCTGTTAGGCTGCCTTTAAAAAGTATAAAGTATAAAAAGTATAAAAACACCTGCCAACTACTAACATGGCTAAGACCAAAGAGCTATCCAAAGACACCAGAGACAAGATTGTAAACCTTCTCAAGGCTGAAAAGGGCTACGTTTGCAATTGCCAAGCAGCTTGGTGAAAAAAGATAAACTGTTGGAGAAATTATTAGAAAATGGAAGAAGCTAAACATGACTGTCAATCTCCCTCAGAAACCTGGCTGATCTGGAGAAGATCTGTGTGGAGGAATGGGCCACAATCCCTGCTGCAGTGTGTGCAAACCTGGTGAAAAACTTCAG
>BRDA01001071.1:1804-25866 GCA_036984385.1 Crenuchus spilurus | reverse complement strand
AAATATATATATATGTTACTTAGAAGTTTCCTGTGTATACAGTACAGCAGGTTTGAATAGCGTGTGAAGCGCTTTACCGTCCCATTCATATCAAACAAAATAGAACTGATTGTATTACATACGGAGTGTGTTACAAGCAGTGACAGTCTCCACTGAAATTACATTTTATTCTACATTACAACAACGAAATATGCTTTATTTTTCTGAATCCACACTGAGCTTTAGTGTGGATCAGCTCACACAGAATATCATGTGTGTTTTGGCAGGCCGGCCGGCCGGTCGGCCCGCACCGCGCTTATTTCAGTGACTTTACTCCAGTGTGATCAGTGTGGATCAGCTCATGTGTGTTCGGCAGGCCGGCCGGCGGCAGGGCTGGGTTCCCGTGTGTGTGTGAAACTGTGAGAAGCAGTTCTGTCTCTGTGAGAGAGGCAGGGGGGAAGGCGTGCTTATTTTGCATAACAACAATAACTCATATGAATTTGCTATCCCACCTTACATGCTGCTAATTTATCATTCCACGTATCATTCCGAGGTCGATTCAAGCCGAGCGGCCGTGGCCAAATACCAAAACAAAACTCGCCCTACGACACGCACCCTAGACCCTACAACCTAACCCTACTGACTCTCATTTACATCACATTACCTCTCTAATGGCTCACAAAAAGGTTTTTTTTCTGCAAACCTGGGAAATGCAGTGTTAAGAGGTACCACTCAGAATTTTGTGTTACCATATACAATGACAATAAAGCAAGCTATCTATCTATCTATCTATCTATCTATCTATCTCTCTTAAAAGCTGCTGTGGGGTCACACAGGCTTCAGGCTCTAGATTGATTGATTGTTCTCTGAAAGCATTTCACTACAAGTACTTTCTTGTGTGTGACAAATAATTTTTTTTGGTGCTTTTAAGGTGGAACATAACATTCAAATGGGAAGCCAGGTTCTGTTTTTTATTTCTGCACAACCTAAGCATAAATGTGTGAAACTCTTAAAACACTTTATCATCCACTACAGTCTAAAATGGGAACTGTGTTTTAACATAGAGAAAATTTGTTTTAATGCAGAGAAACTGTTAAGGTGGAACAGAAATGTGTTTTAAGGTGGAAGGGAAATGTGAAAAAGAAACTAAAAGCTTCATACGCTGCAGTAGACCTTGTGAGGAATTAGTTACTCAGATGAGTAGTTTTACAGTAAACTTGTGTATATATACGTGTGTGTGTGTGTTTTACAGTATGGGTAGATAGTTGAATGGTATTAATTGTGTGTTTGAAGTAACTGTTGGTTGAAATGTTTTGACTGCTTTTTTGAACTTAGCATATATTTCATTTACAGAGTCAACATGAGCAAGAGAAAATGTGGTGATAAGGCTTTTTTTTTTTTTTTAAAAAGAGCAAGTTAAAACATGATTGAATAGGACATGACAATAATACAGTCTTTACCAGCCTATATTGTCTGTGCTGCCATACAGTACTGAGTGGTAATAATGGTGAGTTTTACATGAAATTGTAATAAGGAAACAGAGGGAGGTCAGCAGGCAGGAGGGGGTCAGAAAGAGAGTGTGCAAGCCGGAGGAGAGTGACCTTGTTTAGTCAATTTTTAAAGGTAAGACTTACTTTATATCTTTTTATTAGGCTACCTTGAAAATGAACAATAGCCAAGCTTTTTAAAAGGCATTAGCCAAGCTATATAAATGCATTCCTTCATCTCCCTTTAACATTTAATATTGTAGTCCCAGTGTCAAAATAAATGGATGAGATGGGACAAAAGCCTTATCTATAGGATTTTCAGTTACATTGTTATTTTCTATTTATTTAGAATTAAATAGCAAATGATTCCTGTGGGAGAGATCCTGTAGAATATGAATTTAATTTTAATGGCAAGAAAGCTGATGAAAGATAGCAGCCAATAGCATTGTGTGTTTTTACAGGATTAACTGTGGATTTTGCTGTATAATATATTATTTATGACTAAAAAAGTTATTGTGTGGTATGTGCTACATTAGCTGATGTAATGGATTTATCATTTACATGCTGTAGACATTACAGTAAGGAAACAAGACACTGTAAGGATTGTAAGTCTTCAGTTTAGTGAAGCATGCGCCTGCACTGTACAGTATTACGTTTACACCCTGAAAAATCCCCCCCAAATTATCATTGTATAATTCGCACCCTGGATACAAATGTGATGACTGATGGTGGTTTCAGCCAAGGTGAGAGTGAGAGTGAGGCCTATGTTCGTGTTTTAACCATGGCGCCATCTGGTGAACAGCAAGAAAGTAGCAGCAGAAGGCAAATAATGTTAAAAATGTTTGTGTGTGTGTGTTACCTCTATCGTTTCCAATGCTGTACTGTAATGCCCTGTTCTTGTCAATACTGTTGAAGCTCTGGCTCCGGCGATTTAGAGCTGTCGAGGCTGGAGCTTTACTGACTGTAGCAGGGAATCTGGAGGGACCTGGCAGCCTGACACACATATACACACAGAGAGACAGAGAGAGACAGAGAGAGACAGAGAGAGAGAGGAGAGAAAGATACCAACAGCATTACTTACAAATTCTAAAAGCAAGACCAGGCTTTAAGAAAATCTGACAATTCAATTTATTTATGATTTTTTAGGCAATGATTCAATTAGTATGTATAACACTGTAATAATGTTGCAGTAATACTAGTACCCTGTAATAGTGGAGTGCAATTACAGTGCCATAATGTCAATGTAATAAGAAACAACTCACAGGAGTAAACATATCGTAAAAACATTATTACACTGTATTCATTTTTAATACAATATTAATAACACTGTAATCAAACTTTATGGAGAAGTGTTTAATAACTCCAGCACTTAATAATCACTATTAATTCTGACAGTTAAACTTATGATCAGAACTTTTAAGACATTTTTAACACTAAAAGGTTGTGAAAATATAAATGTTTCTCTGTTGAAGTTTTTGTCTAATCCCATTATTTAAAGCCTCATCAATAAGTGTGATTGTGATTATAAAAACAACATATATTAGAATAAATACAACTAAACAAATACAATAAAAAGTTTAATAACTTAATAAACTTATAAATATATGACTATAAAGTAGTTGATACTGTGATCTAATCTGAGGAAAAAAGTTTGTTTCCACATGTCATGCAGAAATACAGGATGTACAGGATATTGTGAGTGATGTACCTGGTGTTTTTCTTCTGGGGAGCTGCTATTCCACTGCGAGTTGCTGGGCCTGCATATCGTGCCGTCACACTGCAGAGACAGGGCGAAATAGATAGAGCTGAACTGAGCATGTTTTAGATGCCCACTCTAATGTAATAAAGGCTGCCCGGCCCATCTGCCTGTCCAGTCCACAGTGCACAGTGTGTGTGTTTGTGCTTGTTCAGACTCACGTGGTGGGTCACACAGATCTCGTCAAGACAGACAAAGCTCCAGCTGTCACGATCTGTCATTGTCTTGGTTTATGTCACTGGCCCTTTAAGTGTTTTATTTTATCTAGCCCCTCCCTTGATTGTTGCCAACTGTTGTTTATTTCCTGTTTAGTATATATTCCCTCTGTGTTCATGTTTTGATTGCTGGTATTTTGTCGTATGTTGTCGTATTTCTGGTAGTGTCTCATGTCATGCTTGTGTAAACTTCAGCACCTTATTAAAAACACTTTCAGTTTGGAAACCTGCACTTGTGTCCATCTTTGGAAATCCTGACATCGGTTAAAATATGTCCAGGACATTTCAGAGATGATGTACTTTATTTTTAGTATTACCGTAACTAATAAATAAAATAATAATATTTATAATATGTAACAAAAATATGTAACATTATTAGAAATTAATAATAGAAAATATATTCAATATTACAAATACAATTAACTGATTTTCTAATAATAATAATAATAATAATAATAGACAATTTTATTATTACATAATATAATAACATAACATTAAGGGTAGGCAGAGTGTAAGTACAAGCAGATGAACTTTTATTTAACACAAACAAAGCAAAACAAAAACAGGAACTTGCAGGACTCAAAACACAATGTGAAGGTAGAGTGATACATGCACCATTTTTTTTTTTTTTTACTTATGTGGATCAGACTGACATTATATATAATATGCTATGTATATATTATACTACTGTATGTGTGTATGTATATATATATATATATATATATATATATATAAATAAAACAAAAACCTGGCATTTTAACAGGAGTGTCCAAACATGTGCATGCCACTGTATACACAAACACATACAAAATACATATAGGGATAGATGAACACAAATAGACAGATATGCTGATAAATAGTAAGAGACCAACAGAAAGTCCGACCAACAGAAGTGAAATTAACTAAGACATGAGTTCACCTACACAGGAAATATTCAGCACATTTCAATGCAGTTTCTATTTATTTCCATGTTTTCAATATTTAATGTTTAATTTTCAATATCTTTTCAAAAATGTACATTTACTAAATGTATATTTACATTTAGAACATAAAAAAAGGATTTCAACCAGAGGAACACTAACATTTGCAGAAGACTATTTGTGTGTACTGTATGTTTGTGTGTATAAGTAGTTTATTAGGACACACACAAACATACACACACACACACACACACTAGCACACCCACCCACACGCACATGCATGCACACCTCTCCCCACTCCTTATGAGATGGACTCTTAGCAGTAATAGTGCTAAAACTATTCCAGACAAAGCTTCTAATGGGTACTTCTGTTAAATTAACCACCTGTTTGTTTAGATGAACAGAAAATTCTAAGTATTTCCGAGAAATCTGAAACATATTTTATCATACACTATATCATATTATGCCATATACATATCTGTTTCTGTATCATGTCATATTGCAACCACATTGTACTGTGCAGTATTGTGTCCATATCATATGTCTTGTACTTGTATCAGATTCTATCCAATCATATTGTTTTGTTTCATATTATATTACAATTGTCAAATCTAAATGAAATGACAGCCATATCCATATAATATCTGTATCCTTATCACATAATATTGTATCAAACTGCACCCATGTCATATCATAACATATACTGTATGTCATATCATATCATATATCATATCAACATGCCCGGTGGTGTACACCGCGAGTGAGGGAGGCTGTCAAACTCAAGAAAGGCCTGTTTCTTTTGTGGGGTTCCAGAGGCAGCTGATGAGCTGATGAGCGAGCTGCAGCTTCGGCTGTTGCCGAGGCAAAAACACTGATGTGGGAGGAGTTCAGTGAGGCCATGAAAAACAACAATCAGAGACTACTCGAAGATACTGGCAAACAGTCAGGTGGCTCAGGAGGGAAAACAGTTTCCTACCAACACTGTCTACAGTGGTGGTGGGGAGTTGTTGCCCACGACTGATGACGTCATTGGAAGGAATACTTTGAGAACCTTCTGAAAAAACCCACCGGCACGTCTCTAGAGAAGAAGCAGAGTCTGGGGGACCTTGGGATGGACTTGCCAATAACTCAGCAGAGGTGGCCAAGGTAGTCAAAAAAACTCCTCAGTGGTAGGGCCCCGAGGGTGGATGAGATCCACCCAGAGTTTCTCAAGGCTCTGGATGTTGGAGGGCTGTCTTGGCTGACAGGTCTTTGCAAACCTTTGCGTGGACATCGGGAGCAGTGCCCCTGGTTTGGCAGACAGGTGTGGTGGTCCCCATTTTCAAAAAAGTGGACCAGAGAGTGTGTTCCAACTATAGGGGAATCACACTTCTCAGCCTCCCTGGTAAAGTCTATTCAGAAGTACCGGAGATGAGAGTATGACTGATGGTTAAATCTCAAGATTCAAGAGGACCAATGTGGGTTCTGTGCTGGTCATGGAAAAATGGACCAGCTCTTTATAATTGCTAGGATTCTAGAGGATGCATGGGAGTTTGTCCAACCAATCTACATGTGTTTTGTGGATTTGGAGAAGGCATTCGACCATGTCCCATGGGGTAACCTGTGGGGGGTGTTCTGTCAATATGGGGTACTGGGTTCGTTGCTAAGGGCTATCCAGTCCCTATACAAGTGAAGCAAGAGCTTGGTCCGCATTGCCGGCAGTAAGTCAGGCTGTCTTCCAGTTGAGGTTGGACTCTGCCAGAGCTGCCCTTTGTCACCAATTCTGTTAATACTTTTTATGGACAGAATTTCTTGGCATAGCCAAGTAGTGGAAGATGTCAAGTTTTGTGACATCTAAGTTTTTACATATCTACTTTTTGCAGATGATGTGGTCCTGCTGGTTTAATCAAACAAGGACCTCCAGCTCTCACTGGACCAGCTATCAGCTGAGTGCAAAGTCCCTGGGATAATAAGCAGCACCTCCAAATCTGAGACCATGGTACTCAGCCAGGAAAAGGTGGAGTTTCTCTCCAGGTTGGGAGGATGTTCTTGCCTCAATTGGAGGAATATGTTGTTCACAAGTGAGTGAAAGATTGACAGGTGGATCGGTTCTGTGTCGACAGTGATGTGGGCTCTGTACCTGTCTGTGTTGGTGAAGAGGGAGCTGAGCCAGAAGGCAAAGCTCTCTGTCTACCAGTCGGTCTATGGTCCAACCCTCACCTATGGTCATGAGTATTTTCTCATTTGGGTAGTGAACGAAAGAATGAGATTGTGGATACAAGCAGCTGAAATTAGCTTTCTTCATAAGGTGTCTGAGCTCTCCCTTAGAGACATGGTGAAGAGCTCGACATCTGGGAAAGACTCCGAGTAGAGCAGCTGCTCCTTCATGTCGAGAGGAGCCAGTTGAGGTGGTTCAGGCACCTGGTTAGGATGCCTCCTAGATACCTCAATGGTGAGATGTTCCTGAGAATGTCAAGTTGGGAGTAAAGACCCAAGACAACCTGGAGAGATTATATGGGAAAGGGACATCTGGTCTACTTTACTTGGGTTGTTACCCCTGCGACCTGGATACAGATATGCCGAGGATGATGGCTGGATGGATCATATCATACTGTATCATACATCATATCATATTGTATCATATCATATTGTACTGTGTACACAAACAGAGCTCCTCTTTCAGTCTATAGCCATTCAGAAATGTTTATTCTACAAAAAAATTAAACAGCAAACTGACTGTAGTAGAACTGCCAACATATTACCACAGTTTAATACTCTACAAATACAAGCATGCAGATACAGTACCCATTGTTTGTTTTCTTTCTGGATGGTAGTCTGCAATTTCTGTCCACTTGAGTGTGTGTTGGGTTAAGTTGCTGAACGTCAGACATGGCAAAACCAGGAAAACCTGGCTAACACACACACATATGCTGACCACGGTCAATCTGTCTCTCTCTCCCTCTCTCTCTCAGGCTACACTACAGCAGGTGTGGCTATAGAAAGCCTAGGTCTCTGACACTGTAAATGTGAGCAGGCTAGTGTGCGTGTGTATGCATGTGTGTGTGAGTGTGAGTGTGTGTTATAAAAAGCTCTCTTCTTCATTCCCAGGAAGCTCAGACAGTGTTTTATTTTAGTTCTATGACATGGCTGAAGTGCAGCTGCCTTTACACTATATGAATCTATATAGTCTGGGTTTGACATTCAAGGATAAATTGCCTCTACAGTACAACATGAACACAGCTACAAAAATCTTCTCATGCAAATTTGAGTAAAGAACTCAGGTCAGGTCCTGTCTCAAGTCTAATTTGAGTACTGTGTCTCTGAAATGCAAGGCAAAGTTGAGTTTTGACTCTGTGAGTTGTGAGTCTGAGTCCAGTCTTGAGTCTCCAAGATGTGAGCCTGTACCTATTCTCAAGTCTCTCAAATGTGAGTCTGATTCAAGCCTTGAGTCTCTGGGATGTGAGGTGTATGTCTGATTCAAGTCTCTGGTGTATGAATTGGATTAGAATCTCAAGTCTCTGAGGCACATCACCCAGGTAATATATGGACAACAGCTGACCACAAACTGACCAGTGACGGAGTAGAGGAAGCTGAAAAACATATAGAGCTACAGTGAAGTGGGGCTCTAAGGCAGATGGAGCTCAAAAAGTGACCAGTGAACAGACAGAAAGTATGGGTGACTTGGCCAGTAAATATACATAAAAGGTAGGTGTTTCCAGTAATGTAGCTAGTGAGGTGGACAGCAACTGCAAGTACTCTCTCTCTCTCTCTCACACACGCACACGCACACACATACACACACATACACACACAAACACCATTCCAGCCCAGTTCTGCCTAACAAAGTTTAAGTGCTATGTGGTGTACAAGGAATGCCATGTGTGTGTGTTTTGCTGAGCAGACTGAGCCTATGAGAGCTGCTGCCACTGCAGCAGAAAAACTCCCACAGACCCAGAAACAGCTGCTCTCTCTCTCTCTCTCTCACACACACACACACACCCTCTACAGTATTTTTAAAAATGAACATCTCCTCTCAAGTTAATATAGAAGTACTGCCAAAAGCAACCTCCAATAAGCTCCACTAACCTCCACTAAACTCTGCTAAAGACCTCTAACCTCCACTAAGCTCTGTTATCTTCCTCTAACCTCCTCTAACCTCTACTAAGCTCTGCTATCTTCAAATAACCTCCATGAAGCTCTAATATCCTCTAAACTCCACAAAATTCCACAAAGCTCTGAAATCCTACACTAACCTGCACTATCCTCCTCTAACCTCCACTAACCTTCACTAAGCTCTGCTATCCTCCATTAATGTCACAAAACTCTACTATTGTCCACTAACCTCCAAAAAGCTCTGAAATCCTACACTAACCTCCACTAAACTATGCTAACCTCCACTAACCTTTGCTAACATTCATTAAAACAGTAATGATGGTCAAGTTAAATATTAAGAACTTCAGCAATATTTTCTGGAGTTAAACAGACAACTAGACAAGCCAGAGATGACCAGAGATTTGCTGTGCATCCCAGAGTTCACTACTTTTTGCTTTTTTTTTTACACTTGTTTACACATTCATGTTATCTGATGAGACAGTTCATGAGTTCGGGATTTAGAGTTAAGTCTGACCTACCTGGACTGCATGTTTTTTGTTTTATGGCTCGGTGATGCCGCCCTGGTGGTCTGATGTGTAACTTGCTGCTGCAGCTCCACCAGAGACTGCAGGTACTGATGCTGCTGCTGCTGTTTATAGCGGGACAGGATGAAGAACAAACCCAGGATGCTCTTCAGGTTCCCTTTACACACATCTGCACACAAAACACACACTTTAAGGTGAAGGTTCCACAAATCAATTACATTGTCATTTTTCTCACATTTCTCTTAATTTCTTTATTATCAAATATACCTATAATGTATGAACATGTCTTTGAACTATTTAACTGAAATGTACAGACAGAAAGGTAGACAGATAAATAGACAGACACACAGACAGACAAGTAGGCCATTAAAAATATATTAAATATATTACTTAATAAAATAATCATATATAATATATATGTCACGCATCCACCGCGGCAGCTGCCCTGTGCTGCTGCTTTCCTGGTTGTCTTGTTTCATGTTCATGCCCCCGTCACATCATCTAATTGTTCCCACCTGCCTCTCGTTTCTGTGTAATCATGTTATGTATAAAACCCTTCCTTGTGTGCTGTGTCTTGTCTCTCATTGAATGTAAAATCACAGTCTTAGCGTGTGTTTGTTTCCTGCCCTCATGCACAGTTAAATAAAAAGGGTGTTTCATACAAGTTCTCATGTCACCAGGCTTCCAGGGATCCGGATTCACCGCGATAGTTGGTCGGTGAGCGAGGTCATCGACCTGATCAGACAACACCTGTCCCACCTTCTTGCAGAGTTTCTGGACTCCTTACAACCGTATTGCACTTGTGACTGATGGGACCTGTTCTCTCTCCCTGAACGGGAGATTTTCTTGGGCGGGGGCTGTGAGAGCGAGCAGGACGATGTGGGATCGGGCAGAGAAGGCAACCGAGCCCAGAAAGAAGCAGCGAAAGAGGGACTTTCTCTATGCATAGGGTGGCTCGCAAGTGCGACAGGCAGCCATGGCGCTGGAGCTCAGTGCAGTGGAGAACACTGAAGCCGCCTCAGTAAAGGAGCGTGCAGTGGCGGCCGAGGAAGAGCCAGCCACCAAACCCCCAGCCATGCCAGTCCTAATATTCATGCCCCCTGCTCCACCTGCTGAGGTGGCCACGCCCCCTGCACAACCAGGGAAGTTTGCACCGCCTTTGGTGCCAATGGAAATTGTCCCAGTCGTCTGCCCCCGACTGATGTCATCGCAGAGGCTTCCTACTCCACTCAGCACATCGCTCTGCCCCAGACTGACATCATCGCGGAGGCTTCCTACTCTGCTCAGCGCATCACAGAGGCTCTGCCCCAAACTGACATCATTGCGGAGGCTTCCTACTCCACTCAGGGCCTCGTGGAGTCTCCGACCCCAGCTGACATCAACGCGTAGGCTTTCTACTCCACTCAGGGCATCGTGGAGGCTCCGACCCTGACTGATGTCATCATGGAAGCTCAGCCCCCAGCTCCTACCTCCTCCACCACACCTCCTCGTGTTCCAGCAGCCAGGAGAACTGCTCCTCTGTCCCCGGTGGTTACATCTACCCCTCCACGTGCCCAGACCATGTGGACTAGTCCACCAGTTGCCCCACCCATGTGGGCCATCCCTCCTTTCACGCTGCTCCCGTGGGCTGCTCCCCAGTGTTCCTTGGTACATCCCATCCACCCTTGATAGCCCATAGCCCCGGACTTGTCTCTGGGTCCGCTATGGACCCACTTGCATTGGAACTCTGTGTTGTGCACGGCGCTGGACGTCACCGTGCAGACATTAAAAATATACATACAAAGACATTTGCGGTGGGCTGTGCCTTTCTTAGTGTAGTCGGGTTTTGTTATTCTGTTTCACTGTGTATATGGACTTGGACTTGTGCTAATGTCTCATGTCTGTGTATGAAATTTTTTTTGGTCGGTTGTTCTGTTAGTCTGTTCTCTTGTTCTTGTCTCCCTTTCTCAGGTTCCCTCTCTCTGGTCCCACTCTCTCTACCTGGTTCCCTCTCTGCTGGCGGCTGCCCTGTGCCCTTGTTTCATGTCCATGCCCCTGTCATGTCATCTAATTGTTCCCATTTGCCTCTTGTTTCTGTGTAATCATGTTATTGTTAAGACAGTGAAGAAATTATGTGATGAACTATTGGGGAATTAAGTATTCTTAACATTCTACGACTTCATGGAGGCCAGGTCTGACTTCACACCCTGGACCTGACTCCACAGGTCTGGCAGGAGGAATCTTTCCTAGGAAATCTGTTGGGCTACCTTTGATCTGACCCCCAAGCTTGCTGTGCCAACATTCTCCACAAGATAAGGCTTCTTTCAACCAATCTGAGAAGTCTTTTTTATAAGCAAATCAGCAAAAGAACCACAGAACACCCCCAGAAACTGTTGCTTTGATAACATCAAACAATGGACTATAGTTCAAAGGGCCATAATGATGACATCCGTGAAGACATCTGGCGGAACCAGAAAGGATTTATGAAGCATGTCCTTCATTTGACCAAGGCACACAGTTAACATGAGTTCTCATCCTGAGAACCAAGGAATTTACAACCTCCACTCCTTGGAGTGTAATGCTAAAAGAAAATCTATGGGATGTTCTAATTTGTTCTGTTATCCAACATCAATCTGAAAGCTACCTACATCAACTAATCTAATTTTAAAAGAGGTTTAAATTGATATCTTATTTGATTAGGTTAACAGCTTCCAATTAAAATCTGTGAATAAATTGAATTTCTCTCAGGGATAAAAACATGCCATATATGGACCAACAGCGCCCCCTTTTGAGGACAGCCGAGGTCCCAACAATTCAACTTCACACAGCAGAAGTTTCTACAATGAGTTTGGGTATCTATAAAATATGATTTCTACTGTCTGATGTCCATAAATGCTTAACACTCATATGTATTGCTTAAATATGTAAATATGAGTTAATCCTTATTAATTTGTATGTTGTGACAAATTAATCCTTTCACATTTGTTGTTTAATAATATGTGTATACTAACAAGTTTAATATGTAGTATAGTATCCCTATACCACTTAATCCTCCTACTCTATGATCATAATGGTATAAAGTACCATTATCCTCTGAAATTAAAATCTGTAGACAAAGTAAGGTTTTAGTTTAAAGGGTTATATAAAACTAAGGCTCAAGTCCTATGGAACTTCTCATGGAATGCAGAAGACAGTCAATCAGTCAATGCAGAAACCAGAAGGCGGGACTTTAAGCCTCCCTTTAAAAACTCCTGCAAGCCGAAAACTTCAGCTAAGCACAGCCAAACATCGCTAAAAACAGCTTTGAGCTCAAGCAGGAAGAACACCGCCGTGGCCACGAGGCCAGCCAGATGACATCACCGGCTTTGAGTAACTGCAGAGAACACCATAATAGCTTAGCTTACCTTCCATCAGAGACTTTTAACATCTATCCTTACATAATCTCAGGAAAGAAGCACGCTCAACCTAGTAACCACGCTTAAACTAGAATTCCCAAAATTTTTGTCATCTCTCACCTGCTTGTCATGCAAATAAGCACGTCGTCACACATTCAGTCTCATGGAGACTCTCACTCAGTTTTACTGAGAGTAAGTCATCTTTCCACAAAGGAAAAAATATTTATATAAAATAACAGAGCAGGAATCATGCTACAGGCTTGCATGCACGTATTCACACAAACACACACACAAGCAGAGCCGAGCGAGCGGCCGAGGCAGAATCGAGCTGAACGGCCAAGGCCGAATACCAAAACAAAACTCGCTCTACGACATGCTACCTAGACCCAATACCCTAGCCCTACAGACTCTCATTTACATCACATTACCTCTTGAATGGCTCACAAGAAGGGTTTTTTTTCTGCAAACCTGGGGAATGCAGTGTTAATCCCAAAGTGGGAATATCCCCCATATGGAGATAAGTTCAATCACTCCACATAAATTTCAATTAATTAATGCAGTTTCCCCATTTACTCTGTTGAATATTAATGTGTATGAAAATACCTGAAAATACCTGCTGAGCCCATCAAGGTCCACATGCCTGCTGTGCCCACCGAGGTCCACGTGCCTGCTGCAGTACATGAGCATGCCGATGACCCTTACCTAGAGGGAAGTAAATTTGTACATTTTTCTTGTACTCATGCAAAACCTGGAGCTTTCTTTTTCTTGCCCTCCATCACAGGGCCACCCTCTGATGTTCCAGAGTCTCCCTCTGATGGTCCAAAGCTGCCTGCTGATGGTCCAGAGCCTCCCACTGATGGTCTGGAGCCGCCCGCTCCCAATAAGGTTGCCGCTTACGCTCCACCCATACTCCAGGAGGTATCCAAGATTCTGGTGCCAGCCCTGGTTTCTGGACCTGCTGAAACTCCCATACTACAGGCAAGAGACTTCTGTATGTTGGATGGTGCCCAGAGTACTGTCTCACCCAGGCCTTTTGTTTTTTTTAGTATGGACCTGCCCAGGCTCCAGGAGGCTGCCACCTATGCTCCCCACACTCTCCAGGAGGCTGCTGATGATGCTCCCCATGCTCTTCAGGAGATCTCTGCTGTTGCTCTGCCTTCAATAAAGGTGTTGTAATTGTGGGTGGTGGGTGAGAGAGGCGAATGCAGACGTGGGGCAGACTTTATGAAGGTTTATTGTAAGAAATAAAAGGACAAACAAATGACAGCACGAGGGCTGAAAACTTGAACTAAAGGAAACAATAACTAAGACTAGAAAACAATGATGCAGATAGCAGGAGCAACTGAGGACATACCTTAACATGAAACACTGAACAGGAACTAGAGAGAGATCACAATACAACGACGAGGAGACATTAACCAGATCATACACATCACAACTAACATCAAACAACAAACAATGACCAACAACCAAGACACTGACAAACAGGGTATTTAAAGACTGGGACTAATTGATTGAAACATGAGACACCTGTACATAATGAACACACTGATCACATGACACGACAGGAAATACCTAAAAAGGACATGTAACACATGACTAAACCACAAGAGGGAGACAGAAACACAGAACAGGAAAGGGCTGGGACAGGGTAGACCTAACATAACCCCGCCTCAAAGCCGTCTCGACCCCGAGACGGCAACCAGGAACATGATACACAGGAACTAGGAACAAAATCAAAACAAGACGATACCAAGATATAACAAACAAGAATACTGAAAGACTAAATATCATAACAGAGAACATGCAAGTAAGAATAGGACAAGATCTAACAAAATCCAGAACATTAAACAACAAGAATCTAAAACACAAAACAGAACATCTCAAAAGTGACACACAGGAATGAACTCAGAGCAGGGACACAAACATCAGACATTGACATCAGGACCTAAAACATAAAGGAGACACAAGACTCAACACCAGATTTAAGGAACGACAAAACGCAGGGTCAAACAAAACAGAATTAACAACACTAACAGCCACGTCCAGGGCTGACGGCGTGGGAACCCCCCCCAAAAAGGCGAGACAGGAGTGGAGGGTGGGCGAAGGACACCAAAGGGCGGGAGGGCGGGCCCAACAACATGGACAGTAGCTCCCAACCCCCATCTCGGGGCACAGTACATAAGTCCCTGGCTATAGGGAGCTACTGGTGTTGTTGGGTGAAGTCTGGCTGCCCCAGCAGCTCTCCTGGCTGCTTGGGCTGTGGGCGTGGTTACCCGAGGACTGGGCGTGGCCACCCGTGACGTGGGCGCGGCCACCTGAGGACTGCGCGTGGCCACCCGTGACGTGGGTGCAGACACCTGAGGACTGGGCGTAGCCACCCGTGACGTGGGCGCGGCCACCTGAGGACTGGGCGTGGCCACCCGTGACGTGGGCGCGGCCACCTGAGGACTGGGCGTGGCCACCCGTGACGTGGGCGCGGCCACCTGAGGACTGGGAGAGGACGTGGGCGCAGTCGTGCTCTCCGGCGTGGGCTGCAGTGTGGGTGCGCTCTCCGGCGCGGGCTGCAGTGTGGGTGCGCTGTCCGGCGCGGGCTGGGCTGGGGTTTGGCTGGACACTGACTCGGTCCTGACTGCTGTCTGGTTGGATTTGCTTACTGCCTTTTGGATTGGGGTCTGAGTGGAGGTGGTTGTTGCCTTTTGGGTTGGGGTCTGAGTGGAGGTGGTCCTTGTAGCAGGATGGTGAACGGAAGGAGAGACAGCCTTCACCTCAGCAGCAGGCTGGAGAGCTGTGATGTTTTTCTCCTTCACCCCAGCTCCTTTCTGCTTCCTCCCCTTCTTTTTCTCCCCAGCAATGCTGCCACTCCCAGCATACCACGCATCCAGCTCAGCCTGAGTTTGAGGGTTTTGGAGTAGACCCAGCCCCTGGAGGAAGTGCTCATCGGCCTTCCTGGTACTGCATACTTGTGTTCTAGCCCCCACTGAGCTCACTGTGAGCCGCCCAGCACAGAGAGTGCGTCCTTCCTCCTCGTCTCTCTCAGAGGCACAGTCCTTGTACTCCTCCGTGCTCATGTCGGCGTGCTCACCTCCACAGTCCCCCCCCCAAGAAATTCTTCTGGGCAGGGGGAGAGACAGGTCCCGAAAACACATCCCACCATTCTGTTGCAATGAGGGGCTGGAGTTTTCCCAGCTCTTCTTCCGGGAGGCAGGGCAGGCAGCGTCGCAGCTATTCTATTACCTGCCCTGCCCATCACCTGCAGCGGTAGAGCTGAACTCTCTGCTCTACACAATCCAAGTTCATGCATTCTGTTCCTTGTGATTTTTGGGGGTTGGTCATTCTGTTGTAATAGTGGGTGGTGGGTGAGAGAGGCGAATGCAGACCTGGGGCAGACTTTATGAAGGTTTATTGTAAGAAATAAAAGGACAAACAAATGACAGCACGAGGGCTGAAAACTTGAACTAAAGGAAACAATAACTAAGACTAGAAAACAATGATGCAGATAGCAGGAACTAGAGAGAGATCACAATACAACGACGAGGAGACATTAACCAGATCATACACATCACAACTAACATCAAACAACAAACAATGACCAACAACCAAGACACTGACAAACAGGGTATTTAAAGACTGGGACTAATTGATTGAAACATGAGACACCTGTACATATTGAACACACTGATCACATGACACGAAAGGAAATACCTAAAAAGGACATGTAACACATGACTAAACCACAAGAGGGAGACAGAATCACAGAACAGGAAAGGGCTGGGACAGGGTAGACCTAACAAAAGGACTGTACCTTCACTGTCTCTTATAGTGCCTTAGATACTATCCACCTCCCATCTTCGGGAGTGGATCTTAATCTTATTGTTATTGATCTTGATTACTGGCAGAAACTTGTGTTGGACATTTTGATTGTCAGCTTGGAAAACAGCTTTACAGTTCTCATATTTACTATAACTCCACTTCTGACACCCCTTGCCATATCACTCAAACCTCTGACTGTACTATCATTTCCTTAGTCCCTTTGTCAGACCCTATCAAGACAACTGCTACTCTATCTATTCCATCTCATGAACTGTTACTCAGTCTTTCCCACTCACTTACTCATATCAACATATGTCACCTTGAGTGTCCTATGTCATCTGTTTCTCCAGATTTGTTTGTTCCCCATGTCAGCCTTTCATCTTCTGTGCCAATCCCTATGAGCCCTGGTCTACTCCAATCATGTCCTTTAAGGTTTCCTTAATTGTCTGTTCTAATCCCCTTGACACGACCATCACCAAATCAGCTCCATAACCTCTTTTCTGTGTCCGGCTCTCTCCTCATTCCTATTCTTAGCCCCTTTTTTTCTTTCTACTCTGAGGTCAGTGTATTAATTGCACTGCCCATGTCATTCGGGTTTCGGACCCTCTTGAGTTTCCTGTTTCTTGATCTAACTGCTTTTCTCTTTATTTTTCTGATTGGGTCCTCATGCACATTTTTATCTGCTTTTGTTAATGCGCTTGTGCCCCCTAGCTCATTTTTGTTTGGAGTTTCTCTGGTCTTTTGTTTGTCAGTGCTCTTTATTCTTGTCCTCTTCTCTATTTTGTTGGTGCTCCCTTTGTGGTCCTGGTTCCCCTTCCTTCCTGTCTGGTCCCCCAGTCCCGTTTGGGGTGTACAGGTGGTACACCTTTAGGAGGGGGGTGCTGTCATGCTCCTCGCTCTTGCCTACCCATCTATGTTCCTCTTATGCTCATCGGCGCTCTCTCTCTCTCTCTCTCTCTCACACACACACACACACACACACACACACACACTCATGCGTCCAATAACCACTCATATTTACTCACACACACACACACACACACACACACACACACACACACACACACACACACACACACTTTTTATTGGTTCATTTTGTATCCCTTCAGTTTTTCCCACATTTCCCGTCAGTCCACACTCTCTTGGTGTCCCTCTATGTACTCAGCCCAGGGTCCCAACTACACTTCCCAGGATCCTTTCTTCTCAGTCACATCTCACTCACTCTAAGCACACCTGTTGGGCATTTCCCTCATCAGTCTCACCGCCATATATACCATGCTTCTACCTAGATGCTCTGCTTGTCTTTGTTAGTGTTTCTGCACTCTGCACGTAGCCTCCATTCATTCTCAGGTCTCATTTATTTTTCCTCTCCTTTTGTTTAGTTGGATATCTTTGCTAAGAGTTACTATGCTATCTTTTCCAAGAGCTTTTGGCTAATCTTGCTAAGAGTTATTTTGGTCTTCCTGTTTCTGAGTTTTGCCATTGCCTACTGTACAGCCAATGTCTGCTGTACATCCATTGTAGGCTGTATAGCCATTGTTGGTAATCTTGATCTCCACATCATGATATCAATAAAGACTCCTTGGGCCTGGCGTGACTCATACACAAAAAGAATGCTCACAGTATATGCAAGTCTATTTAACACCAACTTTCCCAGGTTTTTTGAGATTCTTGTGGGCTATCAGGTACCAGCTACTGTTATGTAAATGATTGCAGAGATTCCATTCCCCAGCCTTCTCTGATAATAGTATGAAAAACCACGAAACACCTGGTTTCATGAAATTTGAACAATTTCAATTTATTATTTTTTTTGTCTTTACTAAAATAAATGTATATGTAATAATGTATGTATACCATTGGCTATGAAGGTAGAAATGTAATATTTGCAACAGGCACAAGAAACAAATCAAAAATCAAAGACAAAGCATAGAAATGGAATTTTATTTTGTAAAAATAATGAACTGTCAATATTTACTTTAAAGGCTTTAAAGAAAATCTATGCTGTTTTATACTGGATTCTATAATGCACTGGGAGCCAGTGCAGGGGAGTTATTAATCTGGTGGCACTATTTTAAACTGGCTGTATTTAAATTAAATTCAATTTAAAATTATAGTCAATTTACGTCTATAGTGCTTTTAACAGCTTTTCACAAAGAAGCTTCAGGTCCAAGAGCCCAGACAGCAAACCAAAGAAGAAGCTGAGGAAGGAACCTGGAGCAGAACCAAGAAATCCCATCCTGCTCTGGTACACATCAGACCACAACAGAACACAATAAATTATAAACTAATGTAAGAAGACTGACTAAAGGATTGTTAGACACAACCAATTCAGATTAACCAGAAGAACATTTAAGGACTGAGTTTTGAGACTGTGATAGAAAACTGGAGAAAGTAAGAGCCAGAAATAGTACAGTGAAAGGCTCTAGAACATTACATAAAGGTCTCCAAAACATCCAATCAAGTCTTTATATGTTTCTTTTGGGGAAAGACAGGGATTTCTTTGGATATTCTACACTATTTTCATGTTGTCACGTCATCGCCCATTTCCTGGTGTTTTTCATCATGTCTCTGATGTTATGTCAGTGTTCAGGTCTGTTCCCTCTTTGTGTCTTGATCACTGCTCCTACTTAGTTTCCTCTTGGTGTCATTGTCTTTGTGAGTCATTCTGTGTGTAGCATCGAGTCCACCCGAGTCCTCTACTCCTGCTGCCTGTCTCCACCACCCCACCTCAGCATTACACATGTATACACTGCACCCACTTAACTGTTTATGCTACCTGTACTTGCATGTTCATTCTCATCTATATTCTCTATAGCTCATTTTGATGAATAATCTATAACTCATTTTGATGAATAATCTACACCCACTTTCACAGATATTCTGCACCCAGTTTAGGAAAAATTCTACATCCATTTTTATGGACATTCTACACACATTTAAATGGATGTTCTTCTTTTGATAGAAATGCTAAACCCTATTAAATAACTAAATTATACTAATTTCCATGATCATTCTACACCAATTTCCATGATTGCTCTAAACCTATTTTCATCATCACAGTGTCTCCTCCACATCAGAAGATAGACTTTCTAAAGCTATAACTGTTGATTAAATTAGTGTTCAGTGTTGTTCTGTTTAAAGAGGGTTTCTGGGTTGTGTTTAAGTTTTATGAGGCCTGCAGATGAGAGACTTTTAGAAAATGTGTGTGTGTGTGTGTGTGTGTGTGTGTGTGCGAGCGCGTGCGTGTGTGTGTGTGCCTGCAGTGTTTTGTCTTCCTGGAAAAGAAAAGTGAGTAAAAGTGAGTGTAATAATCTGAAGCTTGCCACTGGAGAAATGCTGACAAAAGCTGTTTATTGACACAGCTCACATCAGATTAGTGTGGAGAATCAGACATGCTCTTTCAGATAGTTTACAGTCAGAAACGGGACACACATTGCATTCAGCTCAACTCAGTAAGCATAAAACCAAACAGTGTTCTAAAATATTAGCACGGCATATCATCTCTAAAATTAATCTAATTACAAATGAGTCTATATAACAACACATAACAATACTAGCTCAGTAATGAGTTAAGTAATTGACATAATAATTAGCATTGTATCTTAACCTATAAAAGCTTATAGTGTAAAAATAATGAAACACAATTAAATTACTTATACAGAAAAAACAGAGAAAGAGAGAGAGAGAGAGAGTAGTATTGGTTAGATATATAGTAAATAAGTAAAGATAGAATAAGTATCTTACCTTCAGCAGTAAAGCTCTGTACACTGACCCCTCTGGCCTCCAAAAATGTCAAACAAGTCTTCACATTGTCAATCTGAAACAAACACACACACAGAGAAAGAAAGAGAGAGTGAGAGTGAGTGTGTGTGTGTGTGTATGTGTGTGTGAGTGAGAGAGAGAGAGAGAGAGATCAGCAGTACTATGTGGTGACACTGTTAGAGACAGCTTGAACAGTATTCTGAATAACAGCCCATAGAAATGCCTATAATAAATAAAACCCACTGTGTCTTTGTGTGAGTGTGCGCATACACATGTGCATGTGTGAGTGATTGTGATTTCTGACTGACGCACGCAGACCCACTTTTTGGGGGTCACTGATGATGTCACTTGGGGTGCTATGCCAACAAAAGGCAACATTGTGTGTGTGCACCCTTGTCTTGCACTCTAGCTCCAACTATTTCAGGTCAGGCGGGGTTGCGACACTGGAATGGCGGCAATGTGTCACACACACTCTCACACATACACACACACACACACAAACAGAGTGATGAAGTATATCACACTTACACCTCAGTGTGTATGTGTGTGCTGTGGTCCACTTGAGGGTCATAATAATACAAAGGCTGACTGAGACTATGTTAATGACTCACCGCATACACACATGCACACACACGCACACACACTGTGAGTAATAAATGTACAAAAAGACTTTGACTGTGTCTTATACAAAGACAGCAAGCTGTGAATGATCACATCGCAGGGGTTAACACACACACACAGAGAGAGAGAGAGACAGAGAGAGAGACAGAGAGAGAGAGAGAGAGAGAGAGAGATTGTAAAGAATAGACTGTGATACTGTGTGGAAAAACTGAAGAAAAGCACCATAATTCATATACAGTCATCAACTATGTATGCATTCAGAAAATGCTAATTATAATAACTTCAGTGTTTCTTACATTTACTTTTTTACATGACTTTTGTTTAATTAAAGACAGTATGAACTTAATATGTTCTTCATGATTTATCTGGTCAACTTTATTTCATTGTTAATATTTGTCCATTCTTGCATTTCAGGCCTGTAACACATTCCAAAGAAAGTTGAGATGGGGCAATTTAGGGCTAATAAAAACTAAATAATTATGTAATTTCAAACAGGTGATGTCAACAAGTTTATTGCATAATGACAATGATGATACAAGGCAGTATCCATAAAAGGCTTTATTACATTAATAAAGAAACATTATTTACAGTTTGTCATCAAATCTGTCAGAAAATGACTGAAATGTTTAAAAACAATGCTCCACAGTGAAAATTTGGAAGGGATTTGCATATTTATCCCTCTGCAGTGAATAATATAATTAAATAATTCAAAGAATCTGGAGGAATTTCTGTGTAAAAATAAGAAATGGACCTCAATGGACTGGATTATCAGGTGCTAACCTGCTACAAGCAACAATAGACAGAGAGCACTGGAGAGAATGGACTCATCTGTGCAGCCTACCATCACCAAGCCATGAGAGCATGTGTCATGACATAACATAACATGGGACTCAAATGTGCTCTGGACCAAAACTCCAAAACTCAGAATCTGTCATGGTATGGCAGTTGTGTCAGTGCCCTTTGCAAAGGTCATTTTCACTTCTAGAAAATACACTGAGATTTTAGAGCAGCATATGGTGCCTTCAAGATCACATCTTTTCATAGGATGTCCATGCATTTTTCAACAAGACAATGCAAGACCACATGTTGCACACAGTACAAAGGCATGACTGAGGAAGAAGAGGGTACCGGTACTTGACTGGCCTGCCTGCAGTCTGACCTGTCCTCGATAGAGACTGTTGGAGATTTTTAAAACAAATATATGACAATAACAACCCATTTTGTACATTTTATAAATATGAAACCTGAAACACTTCATCACTTGGTGTCAAAACATCCAAAACACAAGTGTTGTGAGAAGGAATGACAACATACAATTTTTTTGGAATGTGTTGCAGGCCTGAAATACAGAAATTGATATTATGTATATTAACAAACAAAATTAAGTTGACCAGACAAAATGCCTTGGGTTCATACGGTCTGCAAGGAAATACAAGTCAAAGTAAACATAAGAAACACTGGGTTTATTACTTGTATTGTCCATACTGTCCCTACTTTTTCTAATTTGGAGTTGTAGCTTTCACCGATAATGTCCTCAACCTCCCTCTCCCACCACCACTACCACCAAAATGCCCCCCCACACACACAAACAATGCATGTATGTTTGTGTAATTGAGCACACCCTCTGTACTGTTTTGATAAAGAGAATTACACTAAAGATTGGAAGTCCTGTGACATATGATCCTAAACATAAACATACACACTTCACACAAACAAACCACATACACACACTTCAGACTGTGTTTGTAATTTACAGTGGTGCAGTAACTCTAGTCTTCAGTTCAGAATTACAATCTTTTAATACACACAACCCCAACGCTGTCCTCTCTGACTTCATTCTGCCCACCTTGGAACAATGTGGGGTTTTTTTCTGCATGAACCAAACTTTACAATCTAGTTATAAGTTTTTTTATCAGATTTTAAAAGATTTCCAACCTGTTTCTGAAATGTTTCAAGTATACAGATTTAACCTCTTTCAGAACGATAGGAGACTGGACTGTGTATAACTCAAATCACTACATTGACATTACTACAGTTGTTGCAGAGTAGACAGACATGCCTATTAGAACTAAACACAGTTTCTGTTATTGTTTCACTAATCCTCATCAACTTCCTGTATCTGGCCAGAAAGTCCCAACCATCTAAAAAAGTATTTTCACTCTGCAAATGAATAAAACCATGATTCTGTTGATCCAGACCAAGACCAACTCTTTTGGACTCACCAAATTTTTGGTCTTTTGGTCCAGAATGTAGTCTGAGGCACCTTTCACACCTGCCCTTTTGGTTAAGACCAAACTGAACAGCCTGACTGTCTGGACCAAATAATTTAGGTGTAAAAGTAGTCTAAGGCCAAACCAAGTCCCTTTGGTACCATTAAGTTCCAGTTCCATGTGGACACTACAGTAACAATACTACATCAAAGGCATATAATAAAAACTCTATATATTCAGTCACCGCTCTAAACCAATGCAATCAATCACAATCTCATTTCCCCAACCGACCTGTGCCCTTCTTATTCACAACCACTGACTGCTCCATTCGGTTTCTTCAGACAATTTCTTCATGGCTGCCCTTAGCACACAACCTCAAAATACAAATTCAACCCATAATGATGTGGCAGACTTTGCTACAAATCCCCTAACACCTATGAATGAATTAATGAATCTTACACTTAAGTTCAAAAGCACTTATTGTGGATGAAATTATAAGTGATCAGAAATTTAAGATTTTATGTCTTACAGAAACATGGATTAGACCTGATGACTATTTAGCACTAAATGAGGCCAGCCCTGAAGGTTATAATTATGTTCACAGTCCGAGATTGTCAGGAACTGAAGCTATTATTCATTTTGAAAATATAGACGACTCATTACAAAAGGCATTTACAGCTATTTTAGATTCTACAGGTATTACCCAACATGTAAAAGAACCTACACACTATTGTAATCATACCCTAGATTTAGTTTTGACCTTGGGAATTAACTTGGATAACTTAAACATTTTTCCTCAAAATCCAGCAGTTTCAGATCATTACCTAATCTCTTATGAGCTACATCTTAATCACAATATATGCAGATCTCCACGTTATTGCATGAAATGTTAAATAATATCAGATTCAGATCAACAATTTGTAGAAAAACTCCCAGACTTATCAATTCCCATTTACTCTTCATTAATCTCAATGGATTTAGAAAAAACTGACTGACCGTGTAGGAAGCACATTCCGTTCAACACTAGACATTGTAACACCTCTTAAATATAAAAAGACGAGACAGAAAAAGTAAGGAGTTGTGGGCGCAAGGTCACTGGTGCCTGTCGTGGCGGCAACCCCCGAACCCGGTGGTGGACACCGGAGGTAAGGGATGCCGTCAAGCTGAAGAAGGAGTCCTATCGGGCCATGTTGGCCTCTGGGACTCCTGAGGCAGCCGATAGGTATCGGCAGGCCAGACGTGCTGCGGCTCAGGCAGTAGCAGAAGCAAAAACTCTGAGCTGGGAGGAGTTTGGTGAGGCCATGGAGGA
>BRDA01001070.1:77374-112421 GCA_036984385.1 Crenuchus spilurus | reverse complement strand
TAAAATATTGACATTTGCCATCTCCACATCATTGCATTCAGTTTTTATTCACAATTTGTTTTGTGTCCCAACTTTTTTGGAATCCGGTTTGTAAATAAAAACTGTGAAAATATTTTACTTTTTGCTTATTTTAAACATAAAGTGCCAATAGACCAACAGTGTCTTTTCAAGAAACCTTATTGAAGTTAAAGTGCAATAATATACTTCATATTTATTATATATGTAAGTAGCTATTTCTAACATTATCCTCAGTAACTAAAAAATGAAATGTACAAACACACACACACAAAAGTGGAGCAACAAAGTAGAGGTTTCCCACCATACTAAGTCCACAGGGACCCCACTTACTGTACGCTACTGACGCCTTGCCAGGTTTAAATATATAAACCACAGTAAGTACACACACGCACACACACACACACACACACACACACACACACACACACACACACACACACACACACACACACACACAAACACTTGTGTTATATTTGGTGTACTATATAAAGTGTTTCATTGGTTTTCAGGCTATTCTGTGAGTGTGTGTGAGTGTATGTCCATGTGTAAATTCTGTCCTCACTAGATGAGGCAAAAACACTCCCCAGCCTTAGGGAATACAGTTAGAGATATTTGCATGCTATTACCACTGATAGAGAAAGTACAGGCCACCCCACAGTGTGCTTATGGGCTCTTCCCATTCAAACTAGCTCTGCTGAAATTAGCTTTATCAGCCTGCTCCCATCATTCTATCTGCTCCAGCTCCTCTCCTCCATTTGAATACTACAGCATCTCCCCTATGCACTCATGTGTACGTGTAGACACACGTGCTCTCAACACTTTTCCAATGTATTCATGTGTCTGTCACTAACTGTGATCGTGCAACATGAACTAAAGCCTTTGTGTGGCCAAAAGACAAGTATAGTTTAGTCATTTACTTTAATTTGTATTTGCTACTCACTGAAAAAGTGATATGTGAATGTCATCCACATGAATAAAATGTGCTGCATTAAGACGTTTGCCTTTGGGGTTAAGTCCTTTTGTTAATAATGTGTTAAACTGTGAAAATTATGTACATGTTCATCATCAGTCTCTTTGACCAAATCTGCAAAAAAGCTGACCATCTGTAAATAAAAAACATTTAACCAGAGTTTCAAAAAAACACACTTTATTCACATGGCAGTTAAAAAAAACATTGTATCAAAAACGTGTAGAAAAAGTTTGATGTGTATAAAAAGTGTTTGTACTTTAAGCTAATACAAAAAGAGGCAGCAAATAACCAAAACGTTACTGCTAAATGTTTTTGATTGGTCAACAGTCTTGGTATCAAAAGTACATAGTAATATCAAAAACAAGCCAACTAGTTATAAAAGCAATTAATTTCAGTGTTTTTAAAACTAGTAATACCATTGACACTCTTGATTATAAAACAAACAAACAAAAAACAGAAGTGTTATGAAATTAGGTGTAAAGAAATGTCTCATCAGATCAAAAGCTCTTTTTTGTCACTTAGGCCTTTGATTTGAAAACATGCTTGGTAAACTTTGCATTTTTTTTTTTTCAAACTAGCTTGGTAACAAATCTTAAACCAATACTTTCTTTTGTTCAACTGAAATCTCGTAGCTTTGTTGATGTCAGGTTTGACAGGATAATAGGATGCAGGCTTGGTCCTGGGCTTTGACTGCTTTTACTTTTTTGAAATGGTAACACTAATGAAATGCTGGGTGTCTGTTGCACCATGTGACACCATGTTGCACCATGTGACAGTTCAGATTAATTTCTAAACTTGGCAATATTTACTATGAGGCACTTGTACATTGTTCAGAAGTACGCAAGTTCTCTGTCTGGTCAGGAATACGTAGTATTAGGCATCATAAAAGCGCACTCTAAACAATGGTTCTGTGTTCTCTGAGGCAGCACTGTTGGGCTACACGATGTCAAATTATGATAATGCTTGGAGGACACACACTCCTTACTGTTAACACACACTCAGTAATCTAGACATGAGCAGGGGGCATGAATACTGGGGTCCAACACTGGCAAATGCACCCATCATAGTTAATTAATCTTAATACAAAATAATAAATTATTACAAATTGTTCTTTATATTAAAATCCATACAATTAGAGCCCTCATAGACAGTTCATTTCCCCATTTATAATACAAAATATATAATACAATATTATTTAAAAAAAGACAAAATCAAAAAGTAGAAAAAAAACAATATTAAGTATTTCTTTGGTTGGTTGAAATCCAACAGGTAAGAACACAGCTTAAATGGCTGTGCAGTCAAATGAATGGCTATATGCCTCTCCCAAATTGTGTACCACAATGACCCCACCTTAGGAGCGGCCATGGAGTGTTTTCTGCTTCCTTTCTTTTCACAATGATTGTCTTCTCCCTTTTTCTCTCTCGCTCTCTCTCCTCCTCCTCTCCTCTACATGACGAGTGTGCGGGAGGAAAAGCTGTTGAGGTATTTATGTGTTGGCTCAGAGGGCACAAGCTGTTCCTCAGATTTCCCACAAAGCACCTGCTCCCATGTGCTCAGGTGCTGAGAGTGAAGAAGAGGAACAGAGAGAAGGTGTAAATTGAAAGGGGGGGCAGAGATAAAGAGAGGAATATGTTGAGTGTCACATCACACAATGGATAATTTTATGACTTTATGGCCTAATTCAACACCTGGAATCTTCAAGTAAAATAAACACACTTACAGTTCATGATAAATTCCACTATACTCTATACTATACTACACTATACTACACTGATTATGTCTTTTTTCTCTAGTGTTTTATAAAGCAAGAAATTAATAATTAAAAATTTTTCCAAAATTCTTCTATTTTTGAATGAATAATTATTCTGTGCTTTTAAGCTCATATTTTATACCTGTTTTTGTCTGTTGGTATAAAAAAGTGGATAAATGTTGTACACATTTAGATGTAACAGTGCTAGATAAACAGAGATATTTTATGTATTACCTGTATCGGGCTGCTCAGGGTTCTGCGAGGCAACTGTGGGGTTTTATGACCATCTTCACTTTTCTCTGCTCCAGGCAGCATCAAGACAGAGCTAGTCAACAGATCCTGCAGAGTCAAAACAACAGAGAGGCTACATATTACGACATTATTACAACACAGATACAGTGAGAGAGGGGGAGAAGGAGGAAGTTGTTTCAATATTTTAAGCTTCCAATGAAATTGCCCTGACTTTAGGCAAAGAATAGAGGTGAAAGGTCACTCACAGGCATATCATGGGCGGGACCACTTGAAGGGAACAGCTGAGTATGGAGATGTTGCCCCTCCCACTGAAGACATGTTGGCTCTGCCTACAAATGCAAAGTAACCATGTCATTCCAGTTCATCCTCAGATTATGAATATGCTCATCATATACCAAGTTCAACTGCAGATTTCCATAACAGAATTGAATGGGTCAAATTTTCTAAACATTCAAAAATATTAAACACACTGTAAAAAATATGTTTTAACGTGAGATAATAAGCAACATTGCTGCCTTCCATTTCTAACTGAATTTACAATAATGAATGTTCTTTTGAATTTTGACTTATTTACTTATTTAAATCTATAAATTTCTATGTTAATAAGATTTATTAACACAACTAATACCAAATGGACATGTTTTATATGTAAACTACTACAACGGAACCTTGGTTATCGTTTGCCCTGGTTATCATACAATTAGGTAATCGTCAACTTTTTTCTGAGAAATTTAGTCCCAGTTATCGTTCATCCACCCAGTTTTCATCACCATTCCCACGTAACTCGCCACTAATTTTGCAGACACAAAGCATCCAGCCACACGTTCGTTGTTCATTTTGGCTTTGTTTCTTGTTGTTTCTGTGACTTTGTTTCTCGTTGATAACAAACTACAATATGTCACACTAAAGCGATGGCACGCAGCGCTACCACCTGAAAACGGGTATGAAAACAAATAGCGGCCGAGAACGGGTGTACGAAACAAAGGCTGCTGGCTGAACCACACCAGCATGCTCTAAAACAGAGTGTAAACCTGTAAAAGTGATGTTAAATGTTCACTTATCCATTTCATTAGTCCTTTATATTTATTTCTCATTGTTATCTATATGTAAAACTATAGTTATTCTATATAAAATGTATTTGTTGTTAATATTTTGGACTGTCTGGAATGGATTAATTGGATTTACATCATTTCATATGAGAAATATTGCCTCAGTTATCATTTTTGGTTATCATCAGATACTTTAAATTGGATTAATGATGAAAACCAAGGTTCCACTGTAAATTAATTTGGAGATGATGCACACATTTAAATTAATGTATTACTTTTCTCACAGTAGAAATACTGAGGGTTATTATATTGTAGATAATAAACTCTACATTCTATTGGAAATAATATTGGTTGTACTAACCTCCTGTTTGATCTTCTTAAGTGAGGATTGGTCAAGGTGTGCCCCCCCAATGCTCACTTCACACTCCTGAGGCTCCTGCTTAATGCCACCAACTACTGTCTCCACAGGAGGGCTATGGGCCTAAACACAACAGATATATATTTACATTTATACATTTTTAATCTTACAGTTTTAACCACATTACAGAAGTAGGTGAACCCTTGCCCACATACTTTTATTTTTATAGTGTGCTGTCAAGGCTTGGAATGAACTCCAGTCTGCTTTGGAGAAAGCAGTGGTCTTATTCACTGTGCTTCAACAGCAATGGTTCACATTAAAAACCAAACCATGGGGGTCCCATATTGAAGACAAAACACTGGAAAAGGGTTGAACTGAATTTACTTGAGACGGGTACATGATTACAATATTATATCAGTGTGATGTAAAATATTTAATTCATGTGGAGATGTTATACACAATTGAATCAAGTATATTGACTATATATATTTCTATATATTTAACATTACACACACACACACACACACACACAATTGCATATGCAAAGCCTCACCCTCTTCAGTGGTCCATATTTGGTGTCCTGCATGGTCAGTGCTGTTTTGAATGGAGTAGGAGTGCGAGGAGAACATTCCATTATGGAACGTCGTAGAGTTGGTGTCCTGAACCTTGAACAGAGATCATGCAGAAATTACTTAAAGCTTCACCTTAAGCTTTTTCATGATGATAGTTGTACACAAAAGTTTGGACACTTGTGCTGTAAAATGACATATTCTCTTTATTAAAATGAGTAATACACAAGTTTTATGCACAATTTTATGCACATTTTTAACAAGTTTTCATTTATTTTCTGAATATACACACAAAAATATTTAATGTGATAACTTTTGCACGATACATTTAATTTATGCCCAAATGTAAAATTCAGTAAATAAAGAAGACAATCTGTTAATCTGTTAATAAGATTATTTTCACTGAATCACATCTTAAGGAGTGCAATAACTTTTGCATAAGTATGTATAATATTGTACAATTGACATCCTCCATTCATCAAAAGATTAAACAGGCTCTATAAACTGAAGAATGATGCTCCCAAATGTGTAAACCAGCACGAGTAAAATGTATTAAATTTGCATAATTATGTATTACTTATATTTTAACCATAACTGTGTTGACATATTTTAATTATGTGCAAATGAAGTATCAACTCATTACAGCACTTTTTAAGTGAATCCAACCACCAAAAAATATTTCTGCATTCTGTCATTGCACGTTTATGCTTCATATTCTAAACCCCCCGTCCCCTTGATGTCAGTGATTAGAGCAGCCTTTAATGCCAGATGCAACTATTCTTTGATGATTCTTTACAAAAGACGTATTAAAGGTTTCAGTCAGACACAAAGACGTATTTATTGTTTCTACATATTAGTGAACTCTCAATAAAACAGAAAACAGGTCTTACATATCATTCTCTTTCTGGGGGCGGAGAGCGAGGTCGTGCTGTAGGGGCTTCTGGGAGCACACTGATGAGGGCGAGACAGGTAGACTGTGGCTATCCGAATTTGGACTCACTGAAGCATTTAAAAACTACAGAAGAGAGAATGAGCACAATTATAAGACAAACAATACATCATAAATGATGTGAAGAAATAAACAAAACATCCAGGTGTGTTTAAAAAAATAGCATGCATGCTATGAGAGGTTGAAAAGAAGATGTGAAAAAGAAGGTTTTCTGATTTCCCCATTTCTTATCAGAATATGAAACCCTAAATGTAATCTCATCGCTACTCATAAAAAAAACATCAGCATTATGTAATTATGCTGAATGCAGAGGAACAACCAAATGCTAGAGAGAAGCATCTGCACACTGTGTAAATATTTGCTGCATATAACTGCTGATGAAAACACAATTATTTGGGCATGTCCAGTTTTCTAATGATTTACTGAACAGTTTATGGCGAATGGTAATCCATTTTATGTTCTGGCAGCTGAGAATGTGCCAGAAGATGAAGATATTTAGAAGTATGCTGTATTAACTGTTATGCATTCTGTTTCATTAACGGGCATATTGAAATTGCATTTGGAGAGCAAGAACCATTTCAGTAGAGGTGGGTAATCCAGGTCCAAAAAGTAAAAATCCATCCCAGGATTTTGCTACAACTTCATGTGTGTCTCTGCTGCAGCATATCTGCAGCTAAACCAACAAGGCAGTTGAAACAAAATCCTGCGGTGGATTTTTACTTTCTGGACCTGGATTACACACCTCTGCATTTCAGCATTTAAGAGCAGAGCACCGCCCATAGTAAAATCTGTATAAGGGTTGGATTAATAACCATTAATGGATTATGTGTAATGTAATGTGATAAACACAAGCAATGGTGAGAAAACAGACATGCACATATACTTATATAACATATGCTGTTCATCATCATGCTATGCCATTCTTTACAAAACTGAACTGGCTTATTAAGATTTACTTATGGGTGTGCACGATCACCTGACATTTAGTGCAGCAAAGGGATACGATATTGATGAATCATGAAGGGAAGTTCATTGATTGGTTGAGATGATGACATTAAATGTCATAGATTAGTCTTAGTTGGAAGTGGTTACACAATCAATGTTATTTAGAGATGTGCTAATGGATCTGTGATTGATTAATAGGAGCATTTTATGATTATAGGGTGGTTAACAAAGGGATCTTTAGGTAAGTACCTGAGAGGGAGAAAAAGGCAGGTTGCTCATGACAGAGCAATTGGGTGTGGAGCAAACGACTGGCAAGAAGCCGCTGTCCTTGTTGCAGGGAGGTGACATACAGCCCTCACTGTGTGTTCCTTTATGCATTTTAGACAATCTCTTATCAGCTGGGATGTTCTGAGAAGATCAGGTTATGCGGTTACAGGGGCCGACATTTAACCTCGTAATGCTGCCAGTCCACTGATGCATACATATTTCGTGGGTCTCTGCTGAAAGTTATCAACAAGCTATTCCCATTTATGATGAAGCTATTAAGATGTATGACAGGGTGTCCAACCTTAACCACAGGCAGACACAAGGTAAGTGCAGGTTTCAATTCTGACCATGCCGAAGCTGGAATTATTTAATTTATTTAATTAACTGACCATGCTCCACCCAAAAATGCATTCTCCTGTAGCATTTGCTGCTAATTTTACAAAATGGGGTAAAAATCAGTATAGCCTATCGCGAGTTCGAATCCTGGTCATGCTGTTTGCCATCAACAGCCGGGGCCCAAGAGAGCAAAATTGGCAGTGCTCTCTCTGGGCGGGTAGATGGTGCTCTCTCTCCCTATCACTCACACATTGCAATGTCCACTGGCTCAGGCGTCTACTGATTGGTTCATTCGAAACTATAGACCCTGCACTTTCCTCCGGGCACGTTGGCTCCCTAGTGACGGTGTATCAAGCGGTAGTTTGAAAAGAGACGGTGGCTGTATTGCATGCAACGGAGGAGACGTGTGCATGTCTTCACCCTCCTAGAGTCAGGGACAGTGCAAAGTAATAGGGAGAGAACCACTAATGGGTTGGGTTAATTGGTGACTACCACATTGCGAAAGGGAGAAAATTGGCAAAAATTTTCCTAATGACTTTTATTTTGTATTATGTGAGTGGTCATACTGTTTCATCCTATAATTTAGATAATATTAGCATTCCGGCAAATATTGTCATTGCCAACCCAGCTAACACAAGAATGTTGCAAGAACATTGCAAGAATGTTCCATTTAGGTTATGCTAACGTAATGGTGTGGAGTTCTTGCTTGGTTATCAGACCGTTAGGTGTGAACATTAGGCTAGAACGTTCTTTGAACATTCCTTTAATGTTATTATTATTATAATACACCCGGTCAGGTGGCAAACAGGGAACATTCGTTCATCGTTAGGTTAACGTTAGGTTGGAACGTTATATCTAGGTTTGTTCAAACTTTAGTCAAAACCTTCAAAGAACCTTCCAGGAACATTGTAATTTAACAGAACCATGCAAGAACGATACCAGAACGTTAGTTTAACATTCTATATTACATGGGAATCTGCCTATTTTTGCGTAGCTCAGCTAGTTAGTTCAGTCAGTTCCATAGCATTTCTAACGGTTTAGTTGTTAATTTAGATAATCTAACCAAAATGGCGTTCAGTGCTACAATCTCTGTGATTTTGCCAAAGTTTTGTAAAGCTTGTCCAACCTAGCAACAGGTGCTAAGAATGTATTTGTGGGAGAACCATGAATATGCCTATTGCTGACAACTGATCCAGTGTGCTTGAATATATTAAAAACCTGATCTTTGTGGTTGAGATTGGACACCCTTGGTATATTAAGTTTTCTTACCGAGTCAATAGCATCCATGAACTCGGGTAAGGCTGCCAGGACTCCGCTGCTACCTGCACTGCTGCTGCTACTACTGCTCAAACTGCTGCTGTTTGGGCTGTTTGTGTTGCCATGAGCACTCTCTTCAGGAAGACAGCCTTGCTCCAGAGGTGGGGCAGGGACCGACACAGCCACACCCATCGAGCTGTCAGTCAAAGAGCCCCGGCCCCACTCGTAACTGGCCATGGAGATCTGTAAGAGAGCAAAACAGAGTAAGTGAGAGTGAGGAAGAGAAGCAAGAGAAAGGGAACTTGTTGAATGATGTACATGGGGAGGGGGGAGCTCTGTGTTGCACAAGGAGTTAAACAGAGTTTGTGGTGTGATAAGGACAAATTGCATCACATAGCCAAGCAGTTAGAATGTGAAATAGACCCCCAGATGCTTCCTCCAATTAATCACAAACACACACACACACACACATACACTCACGGGTAGTGCTTTTTGTCCCTTCAGCTCATTCTCTGTCGACATCAGAAGCATCTCTATCTCTTTCACTCTCTTCTCTTTCTCTGGGTCCTCTTCATTATAGTGTTTCTAAAACATACAAAGATAAGTTAAATTAAGACAACATACCACAAATCTGCCACATGAAACATGGTTAAAAATCCTAACACACAGGGATTGTGCATTATGTAATATGATAAAAGTACAAAATGGTTCACATCTCTTTTGTAATACCCTATTTTACATTGTAGAGATTTTTTACAGTGGAAATGTGCTTTGTCAAAGTTTTTAAAGGAGCATTTTTCTAAAATTGCTCTGAAAATGTAGTTAAAAACAATGAAAGATATGGATACCTGTATAGCTGCAGTGCCATGTTGAGGGATGTTAAAAATGTTCAGTTGTAGGGCCAGTGGAAACGGCACCTGAAACATCAAAGAGAGCCAACAGTTAGTTCCACAAGTATTTTAGCTCATGAAGAGTGACAATGTGATTATGATGTAATTTCATTAAGTCTGAAACTCTGAAAAAATAATGCAGAAAATGTCTCTCAACAATGCCAAATGAATCCAAAAGGGAGCAAAGTGAAATACTGACTTGGAAAAATGTATTGTATTCATGTAGTTATTAAAATCAGCTAAATGCAACGAATCACCATTTGTGAAGTGCATTTGAGGAACTTTATGTTCTAACAAATCTGTTTATGCTGATATATGCAATATAAAAGCAGTTAAAGCAAGTTGACAGAGTGCTGTCTTACTCACCCTTTGTTGGTCAGATATGTAGTAGGGGTATTGGTTAGTGATGGGGCTGGTTGCCATGGAGCTGCTGGTTGGAGTGTGGCTGTAGTTGAGTAGGTGGGGAGGTTTTGTGTAGCTGCTGCTTATTGGAGGACTCACTTTAGCAGAGTGCTGCAGATAACCCTCCTGTTCCACTTTTCGACGCATAGTAGAGTTCCAGTGATTCTTTATAGCATTATCAGTTCTGCGGATTAGAAAAACGATTTTTAGGCACAGATACACATACCCTGAAATAAATGGGTATACCTTATTCAAATCATTTCCACAGGTCTACTTTCTTTCGTCAAAAATTATGCTGATGTAATATATTTTAAGTGGAAATGAGTAATGAGCATTTGAATCAAGTGCCTTTTCCAGTTTATCATAAACTTCAGCAAAAAATGTGTAAAGTGCAAATCAAGGTGTAAGGTGCAGTAAAAAAAACTGGTTCATGATTTGAATGTGTCAGGTGGTTGCACATAAATTAAAAAATATTTTATTACAAGTGCTGACTTACAGTTTACTTTGTTAGGCAAGAATTGTTATACTTGACACCACTTGACATACTTCAGTCATGCAAATTCAACACATCATTTTTTTCATAGTACTTCCTGTTCATTTCACATTCAGTGTGAATTTCTGTGGAAGTTGTCATTTTTCCTAGAAGTTCTACTGGTCTAACCTGCCCGGCAGCAGTTTGGCGATTTCAGCCCAGCGGTTCCCAAGTTTTTCGTGGGCCTGATAGATAATGCGATCCTCCTCCTCTGTCCAGGATGTCTTCTTTACTTCGGGATTCAGGTGGTTGTGCCAGCGCTCGCGACACTGCTTCCCTATACGTCCCTTTAAATGCTTTGCTATCACTGACCATCGCTTTGGGCCATACTTCTGCACCAGCTCAATGACCTGAGGGAGCAAGAGTAAGAGAGAGAGAGAGTGAGATAGAGAGAACAAGAGTGTGGGCAGCGAAGGAGAGATGGAGATAGGAGGAGGCCAACACAAACACAAAGAAAGGGAACTTGAATTGCGCAAGTGAGTTAAGGTTGCATACAGATAGTGGTATTTGGCTAAATATCTGTAATATCCACCTGCTGATGACTGTCGGCAGGTCATAAAGATGGTGATACAGAGTGAGACACCTGCTCTGTATAGTTAATCATTACAGCTCATTCACTACTTACTTTTCTGCGGCTAACATTGACAATTAAAAAACAAGACTGAAATTTACTTTCTGTTTTGATGTAACATATTTCATGCAGAAATGCATGCAGATGTGCACATTAGAACTCAGTGCCATATGCTTGTTGTGTTCATGCTGCATCAACTATTTAGGCTGATGTGTTGTGCTCAAAGTTTTAATTAGGTACACCTACCCTTTGGTCCTCTTCTTTGGTCCAGGGTCCTTTAATGAGCTCGGGGTTGAGGACTTTTTGCCAGCGGTGCTGACACTGAACGTCTGTGCGGTTCTGTAACAAACACGCCCACACATAGTGTTACTGTAAATGTTTTTTTTAGGCTCCTAAACGTGTTATTTCAAAGCTACGCAGTTCAAACATCACATGTATTTGTAAGCACCACTGGTGTAAATAAACAAGAGAATAGCCTTTAACTGAAGTGTTAACTGATGTCGGCTGCATAAATGTATAAAATGTAGGCTACATATAAAATATCCGAAAAATGTTTTGAGACATTTATTATATGTTAAGTTTTAAAGAGCATGTTGCCCTTGTCTCCTATATAATTTGTGTTTAATTTGCTACAAGTGTTGCTGCATCTGGTGGTTTTTAGATTTAGATTTTGTAATGGTGCGAGATCGCTGAGAGGGCCAGGTGTGTGGAATCCCCTCTGAGCGATTCAGAAATGAAACATCTCCACTTTCTGATTCTCACTCACTGAGATTTACACAAAGCTGATCTATTTCTAAAACAAAACAAGCTGTCATGCTGTGCCCACTGTGTGTGTGTGTGCCTGTGTGTATCAGCAGGTGCATGGTGGATTCTGAAACAATGCAGTCTCCCCCCTCTCCCTGCTCTGTCCCAGACTGAACCAACCTATAAGGGATGCCCAGATATGCAAACTGGACTCTGAACCAGCACATCTATCCTACCTGATCCTTCTATCCTTTCATATGCAAATACTCATATCTAATACACCACACCTAGCTTAACCCCCTTAGTTCCCAAAATACACACACACGTACAGGCAGGAAGCTGGCAATGACTTTCCAGTCTTCTGAACCATGATGTTCCACCAGCCTCTTTAGCTTCTCGTCCTGTGGAGAAGAAGACAAAAACTTTCACTGAATAATAACAAAACATGAACAAAAACATGGAACGTTCTAGATCGCTCAGTGGAATAAAAACTAATTATGAATGGAACCATATCAAATAACACTGAGGCTGTAAAATATATACATACATATACACATGGTCTAATATGTTTACTTTTGTCCATATACTACCAAATAACTAAATTCCATCAAATTTTGCAATTAATAAATGAAAGGTGTAATGGCTCTCTGTTAATAAACAACACATCTAAATAAGAGTCTGGTTTTGACATGTTCTTGTAGTCTTTTTCAACACTTTTAACCCTTTGGACTCTACTATTATAGTACTATTAGTATAATACTATGCCAATACTGTAGTATTACTATTAGTACTATTTATTTTAAGGTTTATAATGCAGTAATTATTACAAATGACACTATACATTAGACAATAATACTATAGAACCTGAAACTAATATGTACATTATGTATCTGTGAGAGTGAGGAACTGAAGTGTGAGTCACATACAAACCCTTAAGTTTTAAAGGGTTAAACAAAACACAGACACACACACTGTGCTTCTGTATACCTCTTCACGAGTCCAGCGTGTTTTGCCGAGGTGGCGTTTTCCTGTTTTGGCTAATGGGGCATCATAGTCATGATCATAAATATCCACATCATCATCATCTTCATCGCTGCTGTAAACACTGGAGGAGAGGGAATAAAGACACTTGAGTGAGTGAGTGAGTGAGAAAGCAAGAAGAGAAAGAAAGGGAAAGGGAGGGGGCAATGAGGGTCAGCAGTGAAAGTGAGGGTGGAAAGGGGGTAAGACAGGGGAGGGAGAGTTTGAAAGTGGTGATTTAGGGAACAGAAGGAATTAGAAGTAGATTAAGTAAATGATAAAATACTAGAACCTGACTGGTCTAATAACTAATTAATTAACTTTTTTAATAAATGCATTTTCTACACATAATAAATTTAGGATTTTCTATTGGTTTAACACTAAATTAACACAAACATTTTTTGCCATCAGATTGTTCAGATAACATACCAAAAGAAACATTTCAGACACAGGCAGGAATGGGTTAACAGAGAGGAGCGTGACAGATGTTGGTGTATTAAAAACAGCCCTATCCTGTCATAGCGTCACATATAATAGAAAAATTAAGCGATAACACAGTCAAAACAAAACCGGAGTGGATGAACCTGTAGTGCCGGCAGGCTGAGAGAAACCTGTTCTGATGTTTTTGGTTTCCACAGATACGGTAAGTGTGAACACGGACTTGCAGTGTTTCCTCACTGCAGCATGTTCAGACCTGCTCAGGTAATGTCACAGCCGCATGCTCTACAAACTCACCTGGCCAGCTCTCAGCCAATCAGAATCATGCAGAATGGAGCACAGAGCTACCATGGTCTTTGTGTCAGTGCTGTGTGTATGTAAACCCTGTGTTTATCATCACTGTTTAGTGATCAAACCTACAGATAAAACAAAGATAAACAGAAGAATTTCTGTCCACATTAAGCTCATAAGAAATACTCCACAAGGAGACCTCATGGGGGTCATTTTACATTTATATATTTAATTTATTATTGTCAGGTACACTGCAAAATAGCCTAATTTATTATAATATATGTAGCGTATTCTAGTATTGTTCATTTGTACTGCAACTGAATGCTCTTTAATGTGATTACGTTTAAAAATACAAGCTTTATCAAAATAGATCTAATTAGATAACCTAAAATGACCCATCCCAGGATGATACATATAAGCTTTTAATGTGTATAAAATATACGTGTAATATCTCTCTATTGTATAAGACACAGCTGTACTACTACACTGCTCAGAGTCGTCGTGAGTCGTTGACTAATTTATGGACTTCACACATGCATGCAGTGTCCTGCTGAGGCAGCGCGAGCTGCAGACTGACCAGGGGTCGTGACTCCTGCAGAGTCGCGCGAGTCATCACCCCGCGTGCGCTCGGCATGGCGCGTTCATTATTATTTTACACTGCAGTTCGAAGTTATAAACATGCAGAAACCTTGTAGCGGTTCAGGTCAGAATGTGAGAACTTAAATTTAAATTCGAGTTAAACTTTAACACCTGGAAAGCGGCTGAAGAGCACGGCGGCCAATAGAGAGACTCTGTCAGCCTTAAACGTACGTAAGACATTGATAACCGTGACATTCTGATATGCGGACGCCAAAAAATGAGCATAAACAAGAGTAACAGGTGAAATCTGCTAGAAAAAAAAGTCCGCTACTTTCACACTGTAGTCACAATATCCAAAAATACAGCCTTTCTATAGCCTTAACGGAGCCGCACGTGGACTAATGAATGAGACATTGAACTGAGTCACGGCGCGAGCGGGGGGTCCGCGAGCGTCCAGCGCACGCGTCACACCAGACATTAGCTAGCTTAAATCCACCTGTTCTGCCACCGGGCGCACGAGACTAAAACCGTGTGAACAAGAGCACGAGCACATGCACTAGCAGTCACTCTTACTCTGCAGAGCGAAAAGCAACAACAGAGCAAAGTCTTCAAGAGCTTAAACGGGAAAGACAGAGAATAAGTAACGCTAATACTGAGCGTTACTCGTTGCCGTTACCTGTGTCTCGGGCGCCTCGACATCCCGCTGCTCCGGAGAAGGTGGAGTGTGAGTGTGTGTATGTGTGTGTGTGTTCCAGCTATAAGCTCCCAGGCTCCGCTTCGAGAAGGAAGTAGACTGACATTAAGTTCACTACGCTAGGTTGTAAACACACACACACATTCATTAGACAAAGCTCCAGTCCCCCGTTCCCTCCCGCTCAATTTGGCGCCTCCGAGTTGTGCGCATGCGCAGTTAGACACGTCAGGTGCTATTCTGTCACTCAGAGCGCCATTTACTGTGAGCTCGCGCTAAACTTGCTGATTGTTTTTGTAACTCACTGAGGAAAAAGGACAGACACAATCAGGGGAGTGGAGACAGTCTGTTACAGAGCCTAAAAGTAATGTAATCTTTAATGATGAGACACGTAACCAGCTTGTGTGTTTGCGCTGGTCTCAGTCCTGAGTGGCAGCACGTTGTGAGACTGGTAATCTTATGTCCTGTCAACCTGTAGCATAGCTCAATACGTGGTCTGACTGCCTGCCTGCTCTATCCATCCGCTCTCACTTTCACTTTTACAGAATTTAAAAGTTTCAGGGAGTTATTTTCTTTCGGTTCGCTCTCGAGCTTGTCTTTAGGTTGATTCATATATCTTTAACCGATTCATGTCCAACAGCCATTCTTATCTTTTTTTTTTTTACTTATTACAGTACCTATGGCTGTTGAACAAGAAAAAAAAAAAAAAAAAAAAAAAAAAAAAAAAAATATATATATATATATATATATAGGGTTTTCTCCAAAAAGTAGATAAAGAGAACCCAGTAAAACAAAACTACTTTACTTGGTCATTTATTTATTGATGAAAATGATCCAATACGACATGGCAAAAGAATGTGAACCTGTAGGATTAGTAATTAAACTTCAGTGGTATGACAATCAGGTGAGTGAGCACCCTGTTTTATTTTAAGAAAAGAGATCTATCAAAGTCTAGTAAAAGTTCAGTAACTTCTAAGCAACTGAAGGCCTCTCTCACATTGGCTAATGTTAATGTTCATGAGTTCATCATCAGGAGAACACTGAACAACAATGGTGTGCATGTCAGGGTTACAAGGAGAAAGTCACTGCTCTCCAAAAAGAGCATTGCTTCTCATCTGCAGTTTGCTAAAGATCACATGGATCAATTGGAAGAATGTTTTGTGGACAGATGAGACCAAAATATAACATTTTGGTTTAAATGAAAAGTGTTGTTTGGAGGAAGGACAACACTGCATTCCAGCATAAGAACCTTATCCCATCTGTGAAACATGCTGGAGGTAGTATCATAGTTTGGGCCTGTTTTTGGCCAGGATGGCTTGCCATCATTGATGGAACAATGAATTCTGAATTATATCTGAAAATTCTAAAGTAAAATGTCAGAATATCTGTCATTGAACTGAATCTCAAGAGAAGGTGGGTCACAGATGCCACATGACAGGATTTACTACACATTTAAATAAATGAGCACAACAGTCAGTTGCAGAGTGTAAAATGATCATCATGGGCAAAGAAGGTGATTTGACTGATGTCCAAAAGGGCATGATAATATTTTACGGGAGAACGGTTGTAGCATTTCAGAAGCTGCTAACTTTGTGGGATGCACAGAGCATGTTTCGTGTTTTTTTATGTTATTACTGGATCTCTGTAAAGCTGCTTTGTGTCAACATCCATTGTAAAAAGTGCTATATAAATACATTTTATATGAAGTGCCTCCCAAGGGCCATTGATACTAGAGGAGAATGACTCCTGCAAGTGGTACACAGCAATCAGCACACCACAGTGGACCAGTTAACCTTTAATGAACAGTTGTGTCAAATATCAGTATATCATGTGTCTTCCAATCAGGGGTGGTCATAAAGGCTATATACAGTATATGAAAGGAGGCTAAAATAAATACAGGTCAGTGGAGCTGATATAATGGACAATTAGTGTAAACACCATGAGATGATGTTAATGTTGTGGCTGGTGTACATCTGGTCAGCAACATCTCTTATAATTTTTTGCCATGTCAGAGTGAACATCATGAAGGCATTTTAGAGTGAATATATATATTTACACATATTCAAATTTAGTTAGAAATCAATGTGGAAAACATTATTACTTCATACAATAAATTATATTATGTGTTATAATAAAACCTCACTTCCTGATCATACATTTTTTTTTTCAGATTTCTGTTCAGGCAAGCACAGAAGACACCTCGAGAAAGGTATCTTTAAAATATTCAGATATGGACAGTAGTTTAATATAAATGGGTTTTACTTTTGCAGTAGCTTCAGTGAAGAAACAGTAAAATCAACAGAAAGTTGTATTTTAACGACTTTGGAGCACATATTGTCTCACTACAGACAGTAAAAATCACAGTTTTTAGTGTTACATTTATAATGTTAATTTGACACAGAATAGTGATAAAAGTACACTCACAATGTACAGATTTACACACATTACTGCTGCCTTAGCCATTCTGCTGTTGTTTTTACTCGTTTTGGTAACTCCTTTAAATTAACACCTACAACAGAAGTCTCTCAGACCTACTGTCAGTCCAACAGTACAGGAGAAGATTAACATTGTGACAACTTTACATAATAATAATAATAAAAACTGCACTTAACAAAAACGTATTTACTAGTAAGAAATGTGTATCAATTCCAGAGAAAAAATCTAGAATTTTGTTGACAAAAATATAACATATGTTTTATTGTTGTGAACATTATGTGCAGAAGTGAATCATACACATTCAGTTCATCCCTCTTTTTTATTACATAAATTCTGTCTCTCTGCTGTCTCATATGCATACTGTATGTAACACACACACACACACTCACACACACACACACACACACACACACACACACACACACATATATATATATATATATATATATATATATATATATATATATATATATTACTGATCAGTATGCACTGATCAATAGGAAGCAACAAATGAAGTCATTCAGTAGCACTTACTTAGTATTAAACCAGTCGTACTGACCCATTGTCTCTGACCACTCCACTGTTGAGCTGATAGGTATAATCTTTAATCTTAATGTGTTTTCTTTTTAGTTTTTCAGTAGCTCTGCTTCAAGGAAAAGACAAAAAAACTTGTGCCAGGTCATGTGGTAGGATCCAGTTTGTTATACACACACACACACACACACAGACACACAGTTGATATAATATATTTGTTTCATGTAGAAATTATGTTCACTGTTGAAATGGAAATTCAGTCCACTTTTCATATATAATCTCCTTCTATCTCTATCTCTCTCTTTGTCCCTCTCTCTCATTGACTAACACACAGCGCTAATCAGTAAGAATCATCATAACTCATATATGTTTTGTTCTCTCTGCTTCTTCTTCCTCTTATTTACTGTCGTACTGTCGCGGTCACTTATAATTACATCAGTTGGATTGACCCATTGTGTCTGACCACTGATGCTCATGTGGAGCACAGCTCAGAAATGTGGCATTGTTGTGTCCCCGCGTGGGCTGAACATGTTCATCCATGCATTGCCGTAAAAGGCGGGATTTTTTTTTGTTGGGGGGGTGCTTGAAGTTTTGGTGGGGCAGCAACATAGACAGAGGTTGTGCAAATTACTTTAAAATTTCACAAGTGCTGATAAAAATAAATGTTGTTATGAAATATGTTTAAGTAAACATTAGTTTTAGTGAACCCATGGATTCTTATTTTGATTACATAACAACAACATCAACCCTGTATTCTAAATATTAAATATTCATTAATATACATACATTCATAAAAATGAAACTTTACTATTTGTTTTATTTAATATCTGCTCTTATCTTTTTAATATCTGAAGACTTGCAGTTTTTGTTATGTATCCGATATGCTTTTGTGTGACTCCAGTAATGGCCATAATAAACAGTGTATCTCTTTAGCAAACTAAGAGCTGAGCTACTATGTAATGTAAAAGTTTCTAAATGAAAAGAAGTTAATGTATCCTCTTCTACTGAGAAGAAACATTTTAATGTGCAATTACTGTTCATTTACTGAATTTAACATTCTGAATTTACTAAATTTAACATTTAACAAACAATAAAACATGAAATATAACATGTGTAAAAGTTATGACACATTATACATGTTAAATCAGCAAATAGCAGAAATGGTGCACTAAATGTATAAAAAATTTCATATTTAAGTTCCCAGTAGGGAATGTATTTTCAATTTGAAATTAACAAGACAAGTAACCAATGGTGCCAAAATCTTTGCATAAGACGTAATATGATGTAACTATGAATGCAACTATGATGTGAAGAAATAGCAAGTCTTTTCTCATGTTCATTTCTTCATTTCAGGTTCAATTTTAAAATATTTTTTTACTTGTAGACTTGAAAAATTTAATTAAGTGGGCCCATACTTTGATTTCTGAAAACTGCATTAGCTTTAGTTGCTGAATTACAATTATTAGTTGTAGAATTATGATTATGATTATAATTAACAGTGGGTACAGAATAATTCATAGTTCTTATGAATAATTTACTAGATAATAGTTACTGGAAAAGTTTATAAAAAATAATAGTAGTATTTTCAAACCAGTGTTTACTGAATAATTCATAGTGGCTCCTGTATAATTCATAGTGGTTACTGAACAATTAATGGACATTAATGTAAACATTATATTAGTTACTGGGCAATACATAATAGATACTAAATAGTTAATATTGGTTACTGAATAATTCATATTGGTTACTGAATAATTTGTAGTAGATGCTGAATAGTTCATAGCAGTTAGTGAATCATTCATAGTGGTTACTGAATAATTAATAATAGTTACAGAATAATTAATAGTGGTTACACAATAATGCATAATAGATACTGAATAGTTCATAGTGGTTACTGAATCATTCACAGTAGTTAATGAAAAGATCATAGTAGTTACTGAATAATTAATAGTGGTTACTCAAACAATCATAATGGTTACTGAAAAAATCATAATGGTTACTGAATAATTCACAGTAGTTACTGAATAACTAACAGTGGTTACTGAATTATTAGTTCCTGAATAATTCATATTGTTTTCTGAATTATTCATATTAGTTACTGAATGGTTAATAGTGGTTACTGAAATATTCATACTGGTTGCTGATTAATTCATACTGGATTACTGAATCATTCATAGCAATTACTGAAAAATCCATATATTTGATTTCAAACAGCAATTAAATGAAGCAGACAAAAATCACTCCTGATATTATAGATGATGCATTGCTAATAAACCCTACAAGTCACCCAAATAGCCAAGTAATTTTTGTCAAAATACATAACAAAAATCTTAAAATCACTTAAACCACATCCAGATCTTAGTTACGGTCTCACAGTGAAGTGAGTGCAATTTTGGATTTTGTTATAGCAATAAAAATGAATAAAACTTCACTGCTACAGTTATACTGAGACTTCAACAGGACTGGTGGAAGTATGATCGTCTGTCATTGAGATGCCTCTAATCGCTAAAACTGGTTCTAGATCAGTATTTCCAGCCTAATAGTGAATGACGCATTGTGCTGTTGAAGTGCTTTTTTTTAAGGTTACAGTAAGACATACTGTGTCCAAAAGACTGTGAGACAACCTTTAAGAGCTGAATGTGATTTGAGAGAAATTTTGGAGATGTATTTGGAAACCACTGGGCTGGGTTGTCTGGGTTACTGTTGAGTTCCAGCATTTGTTAGCAACATTAGCCTTAAAGAAGCTAAATTTGGGCTCACATTTCTTGACTGATTGACTTCATCTGAGGTAAATAAGTTGTATAAATTTGATTTCTGAATTAATCATTCATTTAGTTTTAACACATGAATCGTGTAAATATGTGAATAATGTGACCTTTGTCAGGGTATAGCCTGAGAATGAGAGACAGAGTGAATGCTATTATAATATTATTCCAATATAATGAAATATTGCATTGTACTGACTTGTGTATCTGAATATAATTCCAGTCTGAGTTATTTTTGGCAATAGTTATGTTGAAGTAATGTACAAATGTCTACATGTGAATCAATGTCAATTCAGTGCATCACTGTATGCCAATGATAAGGCTATGTAGGGAAGTTTATTCTCTCGATTGTATGCACTGATAGGCAGTGCTAGACAGAGGTTTTGCAGAATGAAAGTTTCACTTGTAGCAAAGTCTGTCACCAAAGGCCTTTTTGACATGCTCACCATGGAGACGACCACGAGCACTAGAATAATATTCACACACACATTGACGGTGAGGTACCTTTAGATTTTGAGGTTAATTGAACTCTCTGTGTCTCTCCCCTTTCTTCCTTTCACTCACTGCACACATTTGTACTGTTTCACTGATCTTTGTCTGCACATTCATTCTCCAGTCTAACTTCTCAGCAGGGGACATTTTTCAGTAAACAAACAGCACGCACCACACACGCAGGTCACAACCACTCTGTAAGGTGAACCAAGGGGCACACACCAATATTTACATCTGGTGTTTTACTATTTGTGGCTTAAGCAATTTCCTGCTCAGAGTTTAAAGTAGCAATGAGGTAGGCCTTCTACTCTTGATTAGCATTAGGATAATAAAATTTGCTTGTGAAAAAGACCTACACAGTAAATCTGCCAGTGTTAAATCAACACTTTTAGAGTTAAATTAACACTGAGGGTGTCAAAATGTAACACTCTCAGTGTTAATTTAACTCTAATAGTGTTAATTTAACACTGGCAGATTTACTGTGTATAGATAAAACATACTAATTTTATGGTATTTTGGAACCACTAGTTTGTTCTAATTTGTGCTGAATTTGGACTCTAAACATGTGTTACTACATATGAGATAAGTGGAAAATTGTGTAGATATGATACTTGGGAAACTTCCTTTGTGAAAAATAAGTATACATAAGTCATTATTAACTTTAATATGTAAAGCACAATTGAACACTAAAAGTCATTAAAATGTACTTAAATTATTCTGGAAATACTATTATGTGATGGAAGAGCAAATGAGGTGTATCACATTATTAAATTAAGTACATTTTTAATGTGTTTTTAGGATTTGATTGTGCAGCACATACTAATATGTGTACATCATTTACTTTATAAGAGTGGCAAAAATAACTACAATACTTATAACATATTGAGAATGTCATAATATTATTGTAATTTCACATTTAGCACAAAGTAGTGGTCCCAATATAGTGTAACATTAGTGTAACAAACATCAGTAGTCACTTAAACAGCCATGTTGTTCTCTAAAACATACATATCACTGAAACTTCTCTCAAACCACTTGTAATTGATCATAATTAAGGTCTCACAGAGTAGTTAGTGTGCTTTATGACACACTATGGCTGTGAACTATAAATATGAATAAAACTTCACCACTATAGGCAGGCACTTCAGACAGCAGCAGGGATGGCAGAAAACTGATCAGGGATCGGATTACTATTTGTCATATGATAACAGCCATTATGGATGTAAGAAAATGTTTATATGCTTGAGTACCACAATATTACTTTGTGATGCTTTATTGATTCTCAATAACATAGCATCAGTTTCAAACTAATAATTTGCATGTAAAGAACTGTGGCAGGCATTGACTAATTTTGTATTGTGTTTAAACCACTAGATAGCAGATATCTTCAGCTTTGAGACTCTTCCACTCAAATATAAAACATAGCATAAGTGTGCACTGTTTACATGTGCATTAGCAAACATTTATGATTAGTAATTACCATTTACCACCAATGGTTGAATCTGACAAATCACAAAATGGTAATGTGGTATATTATATTGTAACCCCTGTATCATGATGTGCATCATATTGCCAGGCTCTTGCCAAGACACTGCCCTAATAGCCAAAGACAATAAGACTGATAAAAGATCACTAGTCCTGAGTTATGACTGAGTTATTATTTAGTTAAGTAGTAATGTTTAATACTTGTTTCCCAGACCCAGATTAAGACAAAGCCTAGATTTAAAAGCATTTTTAGTGTTTATTTTTTGCTGGCACTGCAATTTAGTCCAGTATTCGACTTAATCCATGTGTAAGAAGCTGACCCAAAACATACATGTAAACAAGCATTTTTTGCCTTAAAGCACTGAAAAAAGTGATGCATTGAACTGACATACTTCAAATGTGTGCATAATTTCCACACAAATGGTCTTTTCAGCAGCAATTGTGTTGATGTGATACACTATATGTCCAAATGTATGTGGACACCCCTTTTAATGAATGCATTCAGCTACTGCATGTTGCACCCATTGCTGACACAGATGTGCAAATGCACACTTGTTAAATTCCTGTAGAGAAAAACTGCCAATAGAATAAGACTCTCTGGAGCAGATAAACATGAGCTGTTCACTGGAATGATGATGCTCCATCCAATACTTTTTGGCTGAGGTGAGGTTATGATCATCCAACATCCTGACATCATTAATGCTCCTGTCACTGAATGTAATAAGCAATGCTCCAAAATCTAGTCGAAAGTCTCCCTGAACAGTAGAGACAGTTACTTTAACAAAAGTTGTTGTAAAATGTTATTAATGTGGAAAATCAAGTGTTTTCAATGCATCATTTTTACAAGTGATTCATTGAATGTAGGCTATATGAGACTCCTCTTTGGGGGCAGCCTAAAAAGAAATGACAGTTCAAGCCCTGACAACATACTCAAACTTTCCATCATCTCTGGACACATAAAAACAACGAAGTCACTAGCCAAATGAATCAAGCCTGTGTGTGTGTGTGTGTGTGTGTGTCTGTGTGTGTCTGTGTGTGTGATTGATCTTCCCATGAAGTCTCTAATCTTTCTATGCTGAAAGGTGTCATTCACATCTGTATGACATTTGACACTTGTACACAGGTCTAAATTTAACTCGGAACAAAAACAGACACCTGCAGTACTTCTCAACACTGCAGCTCTGAGGTTCACTCAGCTCATGCTTTCTTACACTGACCTAAATACACAGAGACAGTGAGAATTTTTCACTTTTCATTGCATTCAGCATAAGCATTGCAATACACTAAGAACTGTGCTGTACAGGCTAGAATTGAGTATATACACAAAGACTTAAAAGCAAATTAAATGCATTATAAGTAAAGGAACATAGACTTTACTGCTTGGATTTATATATATATATATACACACACTAGACAGACATACCACACTAGAATAGGAGACTTATAAGATAGAAATGGATATTTAATGTGGTGCACGTGCAGGCTTTTGGCAGATGTAAATACACATGCAGAGATACTTTACATTTCATTTGCTTACTAAACTGTCCTACTTGATATTTCAGGCTGAAAATATCATTCTGCCTAGAGAAGATCTACAAATGTCATTTGCAAAAGAGGGAACACATAGGGAGAGTGATCCACATGTATTAGGCTATATGTACCTTATTATTTTGGCTAGAGGCAGCCCATGAGTGAGACATTTTAAATTCACTTTTCAAGAGAACAGAAATGGTTGCTTTTGAGTCAGATGTGGATTACTGAGTCATGTAGCTATCAATATATTTGCGATCAAGTCTGAAAAATGACACTTTGAATGCTTCAGTGATGTAAGACGTTTGCTCTGAAAGTCCTGGAAAGAAAAAGCTAGAAAGAGGTGGTGGAGTCAAAGGTGGGGGGAAAAAGGTGGTTTCCAGGACAAGTCAAGGTGCAACAGCTGTGGGGCAGTTTCCACTGGGAAACAACTCTCACAGGGGATTTTTTTCCCAACTGGTCATCTCTCAGCATGTCTGTGAGCCAAAGACAAGTTTTTCACTGTAGAAACAAATTTTCATGCCTGTGTAAAGCACCATGTAAGTCTTTAAGCTCTTTAAAATTATTTATTTTTACTTGTAAACCCTTCTTTTATCATTAGAATAAAAAAAAAATCTTGTTTTAAAAGAAGGTAGCTGAAATGCTGTGAGCTAGTTTGAAGAAAATTACGCTTCCCGATGTTCTCCTTAAATTAATCAGCAGCACACTTAATTTAATGAAGTATTGAGTAATCAAACCATATATTGGATGACATTTAATAATGATATGAGAAATAAAAATAAAATTTGAAAAGGGTTAAACTACAACATTCACATTCAGAAAATTGCAATAATTTCATTATTTGTATTTATTCCAAATTAGCAGGTTTTTTTTTTTTTTTTTGCATGTAAACATTTGCTGCCCAAATACATACAGTATAAGCCCAAATCAGAAAAAGTTGGGTCAGTGTAGAAAATGCAAGTTAAAAACAGCCTTTCTTACATTTACTTTGACTTTTATTTAATTGCAGACAGTATGAGCCCAATATATTTTATGATTTGTCTGGTCTGCTTCATTCATTTATTAATATACATTCATTCCTGCATTTCAGGCCTGCAATACATTCAAAAGAAGTTGGGACAGGGCCAATTTAGGTTTAGTAATGAGGTAAAAAAAATAAATAATGATGATATCAAAGTGATTGTAGTCATGATTTTGCAAAAAACCCAAATCTTTGCAATGGATAGAGGATCTTCAGTTTGTCAACAAATCAATAATTTTTTAAAAATAATATCATTAATAATATCATTAAATAATTGAAGGAATATGGAGGTAAAACAACCACAGAGCTAACAAGTAATGGAAGTCTATGTTTGCTGATACTTTTATGGTTAGACCTCTGAAGTCATACTATCATTCTGTAGTTGGTATTAGGAACTATGCTGGATTCCTCACAAAAATAATCACAATCACACCCTGTAGTTAAGAAAAAGGTTCCAAAATATGTTTTGGTCTACTTACTTTTTCTTCTCAGAATAGTTTTTTCTCAGAGAGTCTCACTTGGCCTTCTGAATGATGAGGTGTATAAAACATTAAAATAAATATGAATACAAGTTTTGAGCTGATTTAAGACTGGAAAACAAACCAAATTCTCATTGCAAATGGTGGTGGGATATAAACATGCTGGACTTTTAATTACAAGCTTAATTAATGACACAATTTCATGTGATGTAATTTCACTGTGCAGGATTGTTAGCTATCTCATAGCTGGTATGTTACTTTATTTGTTCATACTAAGGATGTAAATATATTAGCTTATTAATTTGGGAGAAAATGGAAATTGTGTAAATTAGATTTTAATGTTGAACTATTCCAGGTGGTGGCTTATGGGAGCTTTTTAAAGAAATAACAGAAAATCCAGCATGTAAATATTATTATTTTTACATTATTAAGTTAAATGCTATGTTTTGCTATTATGAGATGGGGTCAATATTTTGATATACAATCTAGTTTTGTAAGATATTACTTTATTTCAAAATAATGACTAAATTAATAAAAATAACTCTAGCAAAATAATATTGACCAATAAATTATTATAAATAGGATAATAGCATTTCTGCATCTATCTATCTATCTATCTATCTATCTATCTATCTATCTATCTATCTATCTATCTATCTATCTATCTATCTATCTATGTGTTTGTTTAATTCTTTTCTGAAAATGTAAGTGATATATTTTGAATACATAAGAAGCACAACTATTATTTACTTCATGGGGAATTTTAAAAACGTTTATTCACTGCTGTTTTTCACTGATTTTAAAGAATGTGTGAAAAAGCAAGTTTAAAATGACTAAGCTCAGATGCGACTTTTAATCCGATACCAGTTGTCTTTAGTGCGCATGCGCGCTCGTTGCGTGGCGCGGTGAACATGGCGGCGGTGGAGTGAGACGCATATGCCAAACTTAAGCTAACGAATTTAATTTAAAACGCAGGAACTTTAGCAAAACAAAGACATGTCTCGCCATAGGAATGTCCGAGGTTATAACTACGATGAAGGTAGATTATAACAGTAGCATGTTTGTCTCTCAAAGTTAGTACACAACGTTGTTAATCAGAGAGTTCCGAGTTAGCTCGGTGGTACACTTAGCATGGTTAACAAACTGGAAAGTGAGATTATTTAAGTCGTGTCAGTCATGTGTATAATACAATCATCATATTATAGACTTATATTTGTAATAATAAGCTGTTCGTGTATTCTCAGCAGTGTTAGTATCTTAGCTGAATGTTTTCTAATTTTTTACATGCTAATGCTATAGTTAGCTATCTAGCCGGCTGCTGGATTAAGCGTTTGTTCATTGTTTTCTTAGATTAATACATATGCACGATGGTTTGGCTATATTTCTGTAAGTTCATTTTCAAGTTTCATGTAGTTTAGACATTGTCAGGCAGACGAGCTGACTAGGCAGAGCAGCTTTGGCTCACTGACTCCGTTGTTGTGTTTTGCTGCTGTTAGCTATGTACACTACACCCACAATTGTCCACTCTGTTTTGTTTCCTCTCTCAGATTTTGATGATGACGACATTTACGGACAATCAGTGGACGATGACTACTGCATTTCACCCGCTACGGGTTGGTACTTTTGTTCTTGGAGATGTTACTGAATTCTTAGTTATTGAATGTTTGTGGCTAAAACCATGAACCAGTTTATGGTGATCACGTCAGTTTTGTACATCAAGCATTTCCCCCTAATATGTAGGTGAGTCAAAAATATCCTGCACAGTAGTAATATTAACTCTTCTGTTGGCTGCAATGTCTTATCAACACTATGGTTCATTTTAATAATTTTTTAGCTCACTGAAGAGCTAAAACCTAAAATTGAAAGCTAAACACAGTGGGCTGCTATCCAGGGGTATTGAATGTTGTTGCGTGATGATGCACATTCACACATTGCTGCCAATACTGTTGACACTTTCCAAAAACTCTTGTCTTGAGGTGCTAAAACATCTGCTCTATAGGCCTGACCTCGCCCCATCTCACTATCATCTATTTGGTCCCCTGGAAGAAGCAACCCAGCAGGCACAGAACCTATGCACAACATTGTATCAATGCTGCAAAAATGTAGACAACATTGTCAAAACATTTCCACAGCATCATTGTGCCTGCTGGGCATAAAAGGACTGAGATTCACATATGATGAAGAGGTGAAGACAGCAGTGGATTTATGGCTCACAGCTCAGCCACAAGCATTTTTTACTGAGCAACTACTAAAGCTTGTTGATGGATAAACAAAGCATATTGAAAAGCAGGGAGACTGTCAAACAATAATGAATTTGTCTTTTCTGAAAACTGATTAAATTTAAATTTAATTCTGCAGCCAGAGTACGGATCATATTTGACTCATCCTTGTGTCATGTCATACTTATTGGGCAGGGAGTAAAATCACAGTACTGCAGGTTGATACCAATATCAAGTATAATATCATAATACTCAGTACCAAATCAGTATTCTGCTTACAAATTAAAAACAGTGACCATTGTCTTTAATGTCAGATGTTTATTTTGGAAAAACACAATTGCTAATTGAAATGACATTTTATAAGAAATAGTAACTGGCTATGTTTTACACCTTGCAAATGTAGTATATCCTTAAGCTTTATATAAACACACACAAATTATATTCGTAAATATTTTTTTTTCTATGGCCCAACTTGGTGCCTGTGGTGTAAATGGTAATGCATACAGTGGATATAAAAAGTCTACACACCCCAATAAAATGTCAGGTTTTTGTGTTATAAGAAATTAGACCAGTAGGAATAATTTTGGAAATGTTTTATATTTTTAATTACTTTTTTTTTTTTTTTTAATAACTGAATGAAATTATTTAGAGTAAAATAATTGGGTTGTATAAATATGCACACCCTTTTATATTTGGGGTGCAGTTGTATTTAGAATTAACCACATTTAAACTCATGTTAAATATTAATTAATACAAAACTGCCATAATTTAAAGTGATTCTGATTAACCCCAAATAAAGTTTAACTGTTCTAGTAGGATTTTCCTTATGTATACTCAGCTGCAGCTTGCAGCAAAAGCCGTGGTCCATAAGGAGCTAAAAAAGCATCAAAAGGGATCTCATAGTTGAAAGGCACAGTGAAGAATGTCAAGAAGTGGATAAAATTTGGCACAACATTGACTTTACCAATAACTGGACTTCCCTCCAAAACTGATGAAAAGACAAAAAGAAAACTGGTCCAGGAGGCTGCCAAAAGTCCTAAAGCAACACTAAAGCAGTTTTTGGAATTTCTAACAAGTACTGGTTTTGTACTAAATGTCACAACAATCTCATATTCTTCATATGTCTGGGCTGTGGGTTAGGATGGCAAGACGGAAGCATTTTCTTACAAAGAAAACATCCAGGCTCGGATATGTTTTGCCAAAATCATGTGGGAAAACGTTATGGTCTGAAGAGATCAAAGTTGAACTTTTTAGCCTTAATTCCAAAAGGAGTGTTTGGTGCAAAGCCAACACTGCACATCAACAAAAGAACACCATACCCACAGTGAAGCATGGGCACCTACCTTTACACTCTTAATGTGATGTGATTTTATGAAATGGTTATTTTGTTTCATTATAAAACATGTACACTATAGTTAAACAAATGTTGTCATATTGAAAACACTTGTACACTATACATACAGTAAATGCCTGAACTTTTTTTTACAAACATAAGAAAATAATAGTTCTGGCAATAACGATGACTCCTGTTTCACTGATGATTGATGTCATTGTCGGAATAAAATGTTACTCCTAGTAATTTTGAACTGTTACTCTTGGTTCCTTCGTCATTCAATTCTTACACAATATAAGGTCAGCTGGTGGTTTAAAATGCTGTAAAAGCAGCGAGTAGGTCTTTATCTTCAACATTATGATTAACTCAGTGGTTAATTGTAATGTTTTTTTTTTTAATTTGTATTACAGCTGCTCAGTTTATTTACTCACGTCAGGATTCAAGACAGACACGACAGGTAGAGCCACTGGAGGAGGAGGAACATGAAGAAGAGGAAGAGATGCCAACTTCACCCAGCATCACGCATATGCTTGATCCTATGGAGCAAGGTATACATGTAATTGGTGCTAAAACGTGTATGTTAAAAATGATGTACAAGTAATTTGGTTGATTATACATTATTATCTGAGATGGTGTGAAATTTTTAAACTAGCAACATAAAAAGATGTTGCAGACTGCTCATGCTGCTGTTCTCAGGACATTTCTAGGAAAGTTTCACAACAAATATACATCTAATACCATTTCAAACCTGCTTTGGATAAAATGCAGCAGATATTTGTTGAGGAGTTCATGAAATGTTATAGACCATATTATGTGTGTTGAAAGCATAGCTGTATGAGTAGTTATGCCTGATCCTGATAAAATATTTTATTTTTCATGTGATTGCATAAAATAAAAGTTCTGTATGTGTGTAGGTCGGTTGTACTCCTGTTTGGACCAGATGAGAACAGTGCTTGGAGACTCAGTCCCTGACTCAACCCTAACTCAGGCTGCACTAAAGTATGACTGCGACCCTCACAGAGCTCTTGACTCCATTTTGTCCACAGAAAGCCGCAGCACAGAAACAACTGCACCCAAAACCAACACGCAACTGGAGCTCACCACAGCTCCCCCGCCACAAAAAGGTACACACACCCTGTCAGTCCCACTGGTGTCATGTCTCAGTGGACCACTCCAAACTCCAGGGTTTTTCCAAAAGAGGGTAGACCTTTAAGCTTTGTTTTGGATCATTATTAATAGTTAGTTTTGGTTTAGACTTTGAGCATTTCAGTTTCCATAAAAAATATGCTCTAAATGTGTCAAAAATGAAACTGTTTTTTGGGGGGTCATTTTTATTTACTTGTATATTTCAATAATTAAAAAAAAAATGCTTATTAGAGTAGATGTATCTTTAAAGTCAGTGACATTGTACATAAGATAGCAATCTAACCCTCGATCAGCTACTCAGATAACCTTCATAAGTAGAGGCCCAGGTCTCTCTTTCATTGTATTGAACATTTCATGATGAATTGACCACTGTATAGCAGCCGAAAGTTGGAACAGAATCTCACTCTGTTAATGTACATTAAGTTTTTTTTTCTTTTTTACTATAAAGTATCCATTTCAGAAAGATGAAGTTTTGTTACAGTGATGTAAAATTAATATTGAACCATAAATGAAGTCTTTTCCTTTAACACTTTTAAATTTTAATCTTAGTGTGGGTCTTAATTAACATATTGCCTTTTTTTTTGTCTGTCTGGTCTTATCATTTGTGTGGGCGTTGTGTGGTGTCTTTCCAATCTACATCCTCCACCTTCCTTATCCTCACTCTGGTTCTCTCTGACTGCGATTGGCCCTTGTAAGGTAAGGAGCCTTATCTTCCTCCACTAAAAACAGCACTGGTGTTATTACACATACAACCTCAGAATCTACATTGTCACAGCTTGATGCAATGCATTCATTAAACCTCAGTGATCTCTTAGCTAAGTCTGAGCTAAAGGATGTTAAAGGATCTTATAAGAGCTCTGGCCTTACTCTGGGGGATTTACCCACAGCCACAGGCTTGATGAAGGGTGCATTAGTTCAGGACTCAGGAGCCAATGTTGGCCAGCTGAAAGCTACTGGCCAGACTTCTCTGGCTCAATTAATGGCTGAGCATGAGCAGAAGTATACAGGCACTCTTTCTTCCATGGGTACAGGTCAAACTGGCATCCCTACCAATGTCAGCACTGCTTCCTCTAAAGCTGCTCTGTACTCTAGTGTTGGGCAAAGCACTCTTCATTCAACAGGTTTAGCTCTGGGCTCTGGTGTGTCTCTCTCTTCTGGTCTAAGTGTAGGCCTCAGCACTTCTCCGGGTCTTGGTAACCTATCTGTAGGCTCCACTTCCTCTCTGTTGTCTGGCTCTCTAGGTAGTCTGTCTCTGCAAGACTGTAACGTGCCTATTCCATTGCCTGTCCCATTAGGGAGTCTTAGTCATGTTCTGGAGGCTAGCAAGCCAGTGGAAATGAATGGTGCTGCTAGAAGTTTAGGTGCCAGAGGTCAAAAGGGAAGTCCCTCTTTGGCTGAGCTGATTCAGGAGCATCAAAACAGCAGCCCAGACCTCTTCAGCTCAGTGCCAGGCCTGCAAAACTCATGCAGCACACTGACAGCCAACCCACATGCGGTTATTGATGCAAACAAAAGTAAAATCCCACACAGCACTTTGAATCTCAGCTGTTTGGCTGCTCACTCTCCTCCAAGACCTCCTGCTGCAACAGTTCCTCCTGGGTTTTCTGCAGGGGTGTCTTTGTCAGACATCTTATTACAAAATCAAGTTGCAAAGAGCCCACAACAGGGAGGATCCTCCATGCCAATTAAGGGTAGAAATGAGGAAAGGAAGAGTAAAACATCTCAGGTCTGTAAGCCTCTTGCCAAGAACATCCCTCAGAATGTTGATTTGAGTGTATTGATGTTGCAAGCTTCACCTAAAGTTTCTCCACATAGCCATGACAGCCACTTTCCAGTCTCGTTGTACCCAAATCACAGTTTCTCAAATCAGAATGTGCCCAGTGTGTTTGCCAGGCCGTCTGTATTTGCTTTGACGTTGTGTGTACGAATGAAAAAGAACAGGAGACGGTGCAGTGGCCCTATACATAAGGCTTTTCTCTACAGCAAGCAGATGGCAAGAGTGAAAGAAAGAGTGCAGGGTCCACCTCTCCATCATATCACTCCTTTCTCTTTTGATACTCCATCTCCTGATGACATAGTCAAAGCAAATCAGAAGAAAGCATTTACGAGAGAGTAGGGAGTCCCGTTTTATCTTCTAGTACCAGCTGTCTAAAACTAAACTGAATTTATTACACAATGGTATTATAAAGAATTTTTCAAAAATGTAAAACGCAGTGGTGCCCTCTCTCTTTTGAGAGAAATCACTTTAAAACATTCAAGCTGAGTGGCAGCTATAAACACAAAACAAACAAGTATAGGCCTGATGGATTCGTCAGTGGGTATGTAAACTTTATATGAATCTAAATTCATGTCTATATGACATTTTAAACGTTTGCAAATAGCTTAGTAGTATTTCAAATAGCCTCAGTAGGGCTCCAAATCCCCAAAATGAACCAGGATCACTGAACTTGGCATGTAAATATTACTGTACATTCGCTGGGCAGCATTACTTTTAAACTCATTTATTTTCTAATGTTGTTTTTTGTTTCTATATAGTTTATAGTGAGATTTTGTTACTATTTTTATAGTTGATGGAACCTATATTTTTGTATTTGGTGGTTATGACTTTTATTGTCTTACTGCTTATTATGTAAGTAGAGTCCCCCACTAGATATGGGAAGGTTCAGAGGGTGGGGGGATGGAGAGAAATGTGGTTCTCCACAGCTGTTCTACAGCATTTTGATGTCAGGAGAATTTCTGGGTTACCACAGACACAGAAAGAGTGAGACAGTGAGAGAGAAAAAAAGCAAAGAGGGAGTGCAGATATATTTTGTTTGGGGACACCTGGAGTTTTTCCCTTAGTGTGTAATGATCTCTGCACGTGTGTAAACACACCAACAAGCTTACTATACTGTTTTGTGCAGCTAATTTAAGTTACTTTTAATGACCTGAGACATTGATTTCTAATCATTTCATAATAAATATGATCTGTGATTGTTTTATTGTTTTAAAGCACTGATGTACAGCTGAGAGTGGTTTTGATTGATGTGGGTGTAGGCCTGAGGTTTGTGTATGTACTGAAATAAAGATTTGCCTGTTTCATATTCAGAGATTCTTATGTGTGATTGCATGGGTGGGTCTGTGTGGGTGGAGGGGGGTATATTACCCTGTGTGTATGCATGTATTTGTAAATGTGCTAACTTCAATGGGTGTGTTGGCTTGAGGTGTTTATCGCTTATTTGTTAATGTGTATATAGGATGAGAGGGTGCTTCTGTGGGCCACATTGAGGTGTAAACACACCCACAGTATAATGGATAAGGCTTTACAACATGTTTTTCTTTTATTTTGCTGTGGTATATGACCAACCACAGGTGTACATGCTTTTCAGCATAAGCATTTTGTCCTCCTCCCCAAATGTGTACCACACTGTACAAACACAGCTTTTCTGTTTTTCTGTATTGGTAGTATCATGTTTGGACATTTTATGGGTGCTACAGAGAGCCCTGGACCAAGATCTCACTGATATGAAACTTACTTTTTACTATGGATAGTTATATTGTTTATAATTAATAGGGGTGTAAAAAATAATCAACTTGAATCAGAAGACCAATTTTGACTTAAACGATGTGAATACATCGGTACATGGACCCCTGAATCAGTCTATTTGTAGCATAAACCGGCCGATGGCCCGATTAAATAGCTGTCAATCAGTTTGGTGTTGCTGATGTGTGCTCCTGCTTTTCTCTCTCTCTCTCTGACTAACTGTCGCGATATTCGTCACAGTCATGTCTCGTCACATCAGAGTTGCCAGGTTTGCGGTTTTCACGCCAAATTTGGGCTAGTTTAAAAAATTACCGTGGCCACCAAAAAACCCCCAAAAAAGTTGGTGTTGCCTTGGATATTACTTCATCACGGTGGGAAAATGTGTATAAGTCTACACTAAGGAAGTATGAATACAACAGTAACAACAAAGAGAACATAACGATATAAGGAAAGATAGCCTGAAAAGGAGAGAGAGAGAGGGAGAGAGAGAGAGAGAGAGGGAATATGCCAGGTAAATGGAGAAATACGGGAGGCGGTATTGCAAGGACTGGGAAAAAGAAAGGTTTGATGGACTGATAATAAATCCCTTATAAACAAAATACTAAATCATACACTCATGGTTGTTTTGCCATTTGCTTCAAACGTGACACACATTTTGGGTTGGTTTAAGCTTCTGAAGGGTGGGTATTAGACTGACTTTGGGCTGGATATTTTTTTGGACCTGGCAACCCTGCGTCACAGTCAAGTTCGGTTTTTACAGGAAGAACGGAAAACTAGAAAAATTGTTGCTGTTTGCAAAGCATTATTAATCTATTTGAAAGCAAGCAAAATCACATTTTAGTATTAACTTATATTGAGTCAATGTAAAATTATCTATTTTAAACAAGTAACTTATTATATTGAGCCAAATCATATTGAAATAGTACTGAATCGAATCAAACCGAATCGGTCCGTTTTAAAATATATTGTTTCTGAATCATATCGTACCGCATGAATCGAGATACATATCGGATCATCATTTATTGGACAGATACACACCCCTAATAATTTAATTGTCTGTTCATAGTTCACAATTATGCATTGTGTAAATATGTTGTGCTTGCATGCACCCATATATATATATATATACACAAACCGGATTCCAAAAAAGTTGGGACACTAAACAAATTGTGAATAAAAACTGAATGCAATGATGTGGAGGTGCCA